>MU190453.1:0-42519 GCA_016904865.1 Pissodes strobi
ATGTTTTACATATTGAAAATAAAGGTAAAAAATTAAATCTGTTAGAAATTATGGAAATCAATAAATATAAAAAAATTGAATATATTACTTAACGAACAAACTGATTTTGGGTTTTCTCCGATATTGAGCCTTTCCTAGAAATTGTTAAATTGTTTCCTTTGCTATTCATAAGGCGCCTGGGTCACGATTATTTTTTGTAATTTACCTGCAACAGCGGAACTATATAATTTTAGCATATTTTAGTGTAACTATTCACATTTGAAAAAGACGTTACCGTCGAAACACGTGTCATGTTTAAATAAAGTTAGTGGAAATCTTTAAGTGGTTTACTTATTTAAGTAGTTCTTAGTTATGGATCTCCATCAAGTAAAGGCTAATTCAATTAAATTCTTTTTAAAAGCTCAAACGAGTTTTTTAGCCGATCAATACAGATCATCAATTTTATAATAGATTTGTTAATTTTACTGAGGTTAGTTTTAATACCTCTGAAATTAATATCCTAAATAAAGGATTTAACCATAACTTAAGTAACAATAATATCAATACTAAGTACCAACTAGGGGTAGAATGTGAATTAATTTCTTCTAATTTACATTTATCTAATTTAGATAAATATTTATTAGCTAATACCATAACTTCATATAAACAAAGATATTAAAATTATGATTCCCAATTAATTAAATCCATAAATAAGAAATCTGTCGACTCAGACATTATTTTTAGTAGAGCCGACAAAGGAAAAATTATAATAGCTTTAAACAAATTAGACTACATTAACAAAACATTAAATTTTTTAAATCCAGAGAAATATATACAAATTAATTCGAATCCTACATTACACTATCAGAAACTTGTAAAAGAAGTTGTTAAAGAAGTTAGCATTTTTCCGGATTACGTTAAATCTAACCTTGTGTTAATGAACCCACAAATACCTAAATTATATTCTTTAATCAAATTACATAAACAGGATATGCCTATTCGGCCTTTAGTTTCGTATTGTACAGCCCCTGCTGTTAAACTTTCTGAAGAATTAATTCACATTGTAGGTAAACATTGTAATTTCAAATCTAAATGTTCGATTAAAAATAGTTATGACCTAGTGAATAAGATTAAAAATGTTACTTTACCATCTAACTCTAAACTTATTTCTTTTGATGTTAAAAACTTATTTCCTAGTGTACCTCCGATTGAAGTGTTAGAATTAATTAAAATTATGTTAGATAAGAACCATATTAATCACATAATAAAACAGGATATTTTAAATTGCTTGTCATTATGTTTAGATCAAAATTATTTTGAATTTAACGATAAGATTTACACTTGTGTCGAAGGTTTAATAATGGGTAATCCACTTAGTCCTATTTTAGCTGAAATCTTTATGGATAATTTGGAAAAATCAATACATGAACACCATCTTAGCAAATATTGCTTATATTGGTATCGATATGTGGATGACAGTTTAGTTTGTTTTAATGGGACGTCAAGACAATTAGACATTTTCTTAGAATTTATTAACACATTACATCCCAATATTAAATTTACAGTAGAATTGGAACAGGAATACTCTGTTAATTTTTTAGACCTCAAATTTCAAATGTAAACAATAAACATACCTTTGACATCTACCGCAAACCATCTTATACGAATATAATTATTCACAACTCATCTAACCATCCGTACAATCAAAAAATGGCAGCATTTAATAGTTTTATATATAGATTAAATAACATTCCTTTGTCTGAAGATAATTACAATAAAGAGATTAATATAATCAAACAAATTGTTGTGAATAATGGTTATAAGGCTAACATTGTTGATAATTTAATTAAAAATTACGATACCAAAAAAGCTTTAGAATTGGTGTACCCAAAAATTAATAATAATGAATTTAATAATTATCAAATTTTAACACACACAGGAAAGTTAACACAAAAAATATCACAGTATATAAAAAATAAAAATATGAATGTCAAAATTGCCTTTAAAACCAACAATAAAATTAGTAAGTTCATTAAAAACAACAAATCCCCTACACCTAAAAGTAAGAAAAATGGTGTCTATAAATTAAATTGTGGTTCGTGTTCCAAAGTATATATTGGTCAAACTGGTAGACCTTTTGAAAAGAGAATTAAAGAACACCAGTCTTGTTTCATTAATGACAAGGATACTTCTAACTATGCTTGTCATTTAATTAATGAAAACCACATTTTCAATAATGATTTCAATGTTTTACATATTGAAAATAAAGGTAAAAAATTAAATCTGTTAGAAATTATGGTAATCAATAAATATAAAAAATTGAATATATTACTTAACGAACAAACTGATTTTGGGTTTTCTCCGTTATTAAACCTTTCCTAGAAATTGTTAAATTGTTTCCTTTGCTATGCATAAGGCGCCTGGGTCAAGATTATTTTTTGTAATTTACCTTGTATTATATTATATATAATCTTTGAAAAAGACGTTACCGTCGAAACACGTGTCATGTTTAAATAAAGTTAGTGGAAATCTTTAAGTGGTTTACTTATTTAAGTGGTTCCTATATGAATAATAATTATTAAAACTAAAATTATTCTGAAATGCAACACCTTCGGTTTTACGATCCAGTGTTATGTGATTTATTCCATAGTCATACAATAAACAATTATTCTTCCTATTAAACGATATCAAAGAGCATTTGTTTATATTTAAGAACATCCTCTTAGTATGGAACCACTCACATACGGCATTCAAATCCATTTGCAATTGTTGACTGTCTTTAACAGATTTCACCTGCTTAAAAAGTTTAATATCATCTGCAAAAAGAAGGCCTGTGGAGCCTGTAAGACATTCCGACATATTTTATATGAAAAGAGTGAACAATAGAGGGCCCAAATTACTATCCTGTGGAACTCCAGAGGTTGCAATGTATTTATTTGATGTAACTTTTCCAATTTTTACAGATTGAGGCCTATTAGAAAGATAGGATTTAAAAAATTCAGAAGTTTTTCTGGATGCACCATGCTTCACAAGTCTCTCAAGCAGGATCAGCAGTATTTTTCGATAGGGTGATTAAATTTGTGACCGTTGATTTATCAGTAACAACTCCATGTTGATGTAAAGATTTGTTAGGTTGGGTAGCATTATACAGTTCCGCAAACAAAATCATTTCAAATATTTTGGCCAAAACATTGATTAAACTAATTACATTATGACCATTTGAATTATATGTTTAATTTAAATGAGCTCTCATTTAAATTAAACGTATTTGCATGTATCTCATTTAAATTATGTATTTCTCGTGTGGGAGACCGGGGCGGGGCTCGAATTTAACGGGGGATTTTGGGGAAAAACCGTTTTATGCCGATATCTCAAAAAACTGAAAAACGGAAAGTTAATAAAAATATTATAAAACGAAATAAGAAAAAAAAATAATAAAAAAAGTTAGAGAAACGCGGTTGTCGGCCAAAAAAGTCGAAGGAGTTGAGCTATGCGGTCGGAGATGGCAAAAATGGAAAGAAAAAATAATGCTTTATCAAAAAAAAAAATAAATAAAGCAAAAAAAGGTGGGGGCAAAAGTTGAGGCAAAAAAAGCTTAAAAAAATTAAAACTCAATATCTACCACTTTCAGAAGTGTCACTTCAGTTGTGTGCTTATAAGGGTGAGGCACATAATTTTCATCTGTCTTTCAAGCTGCTGCTCACACTCTTAAGATCGAGGAATAAAATAAATTTATTATTTACTTTACCCAAAAGGTATTCCTGGTGATGGAGCTTCTATTATGAATCGATTAACTTCTTCTTTTTAAATTTATTTGTCCGATGACCAACTGATTGCTTCTTCAGGAACGCGGTCAATTTAAGATATTTCCTTTTCTTACCATCAGTATACTTTTCAATATAGAATATTTTGCCCATAGTGTTGAGGGATTCTGCTTTCTCGACACGTTCAAAAATTACGCCAAATCTTTTGCTTTAATGTTTTGTGTGTTAATGAAAATCATAATTGCAATCAAGATTTTAAAATCTTACATTTGGAAAACAAAAATAAAAAATTAAACTTATTAGAAATCATGGAAATTAATAAACTCAAACAAACAGGAATATTACTGAACGAACAACTGGATTTTGGGTTTTCCCCACTATTAAACTTATATCCTCTTAGACCCACCTGAAGATCATAAACTTGGGATACACGTCTCACAAAAAGTTTATGATCTTTAGGTGGGTCTAAGAGGATATAAGTTTAATAGTGGGGAAAACCCAAAATCCAGTTGTTCGTTCAGTAATATTCCGGTTTGTTTGAGTTTATTAATTTCCATGATTTCTAATAAGTTTAATTTTTTATTTTTGTTTTCCAAATGTAAGATTTTAAAATCTTGATTGAAATTATGATTTTCATTAACTAAATGTTTGTTATAATGAGAATTATCCTTTTTTAAACTATAACTAGATTTATGTCCTTTTATTCTCGTTTTAAATGTTCTCCCGGTTTGGCCTATGTACTTTTCTGTAGAAGAATCACATTGTAACTGATAAACCTCTAATTGATTATGTTTATTGGTTTTGGATTTATTATTTTTAATGAGTTTGCCAAGAGAATTATTAGTACGGAAAGCTATTTTGACATCTCTTTTGATAAGTGTTTTGGCTATTCTGGTAGTTATCTTTCCTGTATAAGTTAATGTTTTGTATGTATGTTTATCATTGGATTTTAATATGGGGAATATAAGATTTAGAGCTTTTTTTATTTGTTTTTTCTGTAATATTTTATCTATTAATTCTGCTTTATACCCATTCTTAATTGCTACCTCTTTTATTAAATTAAGTTCTTTCTTGAAATTTTGGGGGTGCCACGACCAATTTTCGCCCAAAAGTCGTTAAAATCGTTAAAAACAAAAATATAGTGGGTCCTTGTGACCAATATATTTATATTTGAGAATAAGAAGAATAGGAAAAACGAATAAAAACATGAAGATGAAGGTTATTTACATACCAGTTTTCCATAGATATAAAGGATTCAATAAAAAAATTCAATAATGTAATTGCAATAACTATATAGATATTTAATTTTTAAATGAAAATATATAAAATATTTAATAGTTACCTACTAAATTTTTAATAATTAACAACAAACACGACCAACATAATTAACAGCATTCTTCCCTCGATTCTTCCCCACTTGACCGCCTGTTATTAATTATAGCCGTTGATTGAATTATAGTTTAATTAATTTAAAATTAAGCTCATGCGCATTGTTAAGCATGGGTATATTTATAGCTTCGGAGCAGCTATTTTTCCTTTGGCGCTGTGAGGCCTTGCTGTTCCAGACCCACTTAATGCCACTGCCCACCCCCCCCCCTCCTAAATTTTTCATGTAGTTTTATCTATTGTGGTATGGAATGATTGTGTGAAAGTTATTTATATTTTTCACAGCTAGTAAAAATAAAAACAACAAATACGGAACACAGGAACAAATCAAAAAAGTTTAAAATAACATAATGTGTAAGAATAGAAAAGTAGCGCCAAACGTAAAAATATGCAAACCAACTTCTTTACTCATAAAACTAAAAATATGTTATTACTTGGTCTAGGTAATAATTATAATAAAGTGCCAAAATCATAAAACAAAAAATCACAGATTCAAATTTCAAAAGAGTCACAGTTTTTGTTGAAACAAAAACAAATTAAAAGAATATATAACATTATAACATCTAAAAATAAAAAGAATTAACGCCAAACGTAAAAATATGCAAACTTGAAAAATCTTAACATACTATATAAGTCTTATATGGTAAAAAGATAAGATATTACACATTCAAGGTAATAAAATAAAATATCAAAAATCATAAAACAAAAATAACCAGTTTTCACTAAAATAAACAATAAATCAAAAATATTTTTAATCTATTATAAATCGTATCTTCATAAAAAAAACTAATCAAATATAAGTCGATTCCCACAAAAAAATAGCAGAAAAAGCTCTAACATGAAAATGCTAAGTAAGATCTGAAAACTCTTTTTCAGGTGTGGCGGAAATTACTTTTACTATTCTAATTAAACGAGAAGATATTTATTCATTTGCCCTCTGGAAACACTGGCTCGCCAATGTCAGATGACTTACTTAGATGTCAGATATATATCCAAAAATTCATACAGCCTAAGAATAGGGAATTAATTATAAATAGTTATACGCATTTATGGTATTTTTAAATATATTTAATGATTATGAAAAATGTGTTTAAAAACATTACACGCATTTGTACACATTACATCAAATCGTGCCACTTTAGTCACTGGGGTGTCATAGTGCGTTTTAATTATAAAGTGTGCCAGTTTTGGCACGATTGTGCACCTAGGAATAATACTGCGCTCCAGTCCAGCATTGGATATTGGATTTCGGTAATCCTGTATCCAAGTATGCTTTTTATCTTTCTGTCTCTCTTTGAACTCGTCTTTACCGAATAGGAAGCGAGAGAGACAGCGATAGTACTAGGAGTAGTCCGGCCATCAAATCTAACGCAAATCACGTCATTCGTCGCGATTGAATCGGACTTTTAAAGGACACCTACCCGTTTTACACAATAACAGATTTTCTCTTATATAGGTTAATGTTATAAAGCTAATTTTGGTAAAGAAGTATTTCTAACATATGTACTGTGTTACACGCGTCTTTTTTTTTTATCTGGAATATATCGGTTAATTTTTATTTGTTTTTATGATATTTAGTTTCTCGCGGGGGCCCCTGAGCTTTGGGGGCCCGACGCAGAGTGCGTTGTCTGCGTTACCTTAGATCCGCCACTGTTGAGAAATATTTATGAAATATTTCAAATTCATGTTTATTATTATTGTTGGTTATTTTCAAATTTAGGTAAATAGTTAATAGAATAACCTTGTTCAATTTCTATTCTAAATTTTATGTTGGTGTGTAATGTGTTATATTTATGAATAATATAGAAGATAAAATCCATAATCATGGCTTTTGATGTGTTGATGACATTTTAACTTGTTTTACAGGTACAGATAGACAATAGGGAACTTGCACAAATAAGTAAAAAACCGAAATAAATGCTAAAAACCATAAGTGGACATCCTATAAAAAAAGTTTAGTAAAAAAATCTAATAAATAAATTCGTTGTGGCCAAAATTTTGAAATAAAAATGTCAAGAAATTCGATTGATTCGAGGCGCTCGGGAATCGTGACGTAGAAGAGCATAATCAGTTTGTCAGTAGTAGATAATGTCCTTTTTCATCGTGATAGTGCACTAAGCACTCTTGCACTGTCTTGGTCCTTGTGTGGTGTCGTTATTGAACTATGCTTCTTCTTGGTTCCTGGTATGTCATTGGGCTTTGTCGTAGTTGGTCGTGGTGCCTTGGTGCCGATTAATGAAGGAGCGAGTGTTGTTTGTTTTGCGATTTTGAGCAGATGAGAGAATTGCTGTAGACACCTAGGCGAGGCTGATCCATTTGGGTTATGCAGATTTCTCCGCAAGTCCAAATCGATCACCCCAGGAAAGAACTGCACGTGATACACAGGGTGTTACCCCCTGACTCTACTTCTACGCATGGAGCCCATATGGCGAGCTACCCCGTGCAGTCCCTTAATGCCTGTACACCCCCGTTTTTAGGCAGGAACCCGGCCTAGGGCATTAGCGATGCTCTCGTCCCCAGCTGTTATTGAATCATTCTAGTTTTGATAGTGATTTTTGTGATTAAAAATTTACGAGATTTTTTGAAAATTTTGATTTAAAATTTTGAAAAATTTTTGGATTTTTGAGATTTTTAGAAATTTTGAAAATATTGAAAATTTTGAAGATAAAATGATATTGATATTGATATTATTATTATTTTTTTTTGGGGGGGTTTTTATATTTTTCTTTGTGTATTGTGAATGTGATTTAGTGTTTTGGTGGGAGTAGTAACCGTTTGTGTACTGCTCTGTTTGGGTGTGTGACTACTGAATAGTGTCCTTATGACTGGATTTGTATGGTTGCGAACTTCTTCTAAGAATATTGTGTGTTTGCCTGCCAAGTATGTGTTGATTGTGTCTACTTTGAGGTCATTGTGAATGTCTGCATTGCGAACGTACCAAGGTGCGTTCACAATTTGTCTGAGTGTTTTGTTTTGGAATGTTTGTAGTTTTTTCTTGTTTGTTTTGCATGCATGTGTGTATACTATGGCTCCATATAGAATTTTGGGATTTATTATCTGATTATAGAGTATTAGTTTATTCTTTAGTGACATTTTACTTTTTCTGTTTATTAACGGAAAGAAAGCTTGTTTGGCTGCAATGCCTTCGTTTACTTTTGCTTGTATGTGTTTCTGAAAAGTGAGTTTACTATCTAGGGTTACCCCTAGATATTTAAGAGAGTTAGACCATCTTATTACTGAGTTTTCAAGATTTAAATTTGGAATAGGTTTATTGCGTTTAGTTGTTATGAGCATGGCCTGTGTTTTATCTTCATTGATTTTAATATTCCAAGTTTCTGCTCATTCGCATATGGAGTCTAAGTGTTGCTGTACGTGATTTTTGAGTCTTGTGTGATTGTTGTTTATTGAGAATATGCATGTGTCATCTGCGTATATGGAGAGTTTAGTGTTTGGGTGTCTAGGTATGTCTGTTGTGTATAATGTGTATAGTGTAGGCGACAGAGGAGAGCCTTGGGGGACTCCTGCCTCTATGCGCCTTGTGGTAGATAGTGCTGTGGTTATTTGTGTAGTGAAGGATCTGTGTTTGAGGAATGATGCTATGAGTTGAGTTAGTGGCGGTGGTATTTTGTGTAGTCTGTCTGGTTTGTGTATGAGTCCTTCATGCCATACTTTGTCAAAGGCTTTTTCAACGTCAAGGACTACAACTCCGGTCGATGCCCGTCTTTGTAGTCCTCTAGTCGCCTCCTCAACAAGTCTGGCAAGTTGGAGCTCGGTGTTGTGATGTTTTCTGAACCCAAATTGTTGATCTGGGATCAGATTGTTTTGCGTTATGTGTGTATTCAATCTTTCCAACATAACCTTCTCCGTCAGCTTGCTCAGTGATGAAAGCAAGCTAATAGGTCGCCAGTTTAGAGGAAAGATCAAATTTTTGTGAGGTTTTGGAATGAGAATTATTTTTGCTTTTTTCCAAGATTTTGGAAAGTGTTTTAGTGATAGTATTGTGTTTATGATGTGAGTGAATTTGAGTAAGGCTGTTTCTGGTAAGTTTTTTAGTGCTCTGTTTGGTATGTTGTCGTAGCCGGGTGCTTTTTTCGGATTTAATTGCGCAATAATTTGCGCAATTTCTGCGGTGTTGGTTGGTCGTGTTTCGTCGTCTTGGTGTTCGTTTTCGTAAGTTAGTATTTCTCTGTAGTTTCTCTCTATGGTTGCCTCGTGATCTATATCCTGGGCCCCATCGCCCAAGGTGAATTGCGATTCCAGCGAGTCTGTGAAGGCCTCTGCCTTCTCTTCGCTGGAATACACCATTCCTCTCAGTCCATGGATATTAGGATATGCCACTTTGTTGCGACCTTGCATCGATTTGGCATTTTCCATAGACAGTTGTTTTGTGGGTTGACTGTAGTGATGTATTCAGTCCATGAGTTGTTTTTGTGAGTTTTTATGTTTGTTTTGATTGTATTCGTGAGTCTGTTTGCTTGTGTGTTTAAGTCTGGGTTGTTTGTTAGTTTGGCTCGTCGTTTTAGCCTGTTTCGGAGCCTTATGTTGTCTTTTATGTTTTATGGAAGCGAGTATGGGTTGTTTTGTTTTGTGTGTACAGTTTTTGTGGCTGCGTTTATGGCTGCTTGTATCTCCTCAGTGAATCTAGCTACTTCGTTGCCTAGTTCCGCTTTGGAGGCGATGTATGGTAAGTTGTGCATGTTTTGTGTTAAGTGTTCTTTGAATATGTTCCAGTGTATGAATTGTTGTATATTTGCTAGTTTGTGTTCGTGTATGTTGTTTATTGTGATGGCAATAGGAGAATGATCTGATGAGGATAAATCCTCCAAATTGTCAAGCACAACGTTGTGTGCGATGTTTTGAGTAAGTGCTATGTCTAGAATATCTCAGCGTTCGTGATGGAAGTAAGTGGGTTCGAGTGGTGCGTGTACTGTGCAGTGCAGGTCTTGCGAAGCTCTTAGCAATGCAGTGCCACCTGTATTAGTGGTCCTGCATCCCCAAGATCTATGTTTGCAGTTGAAGTCTCCTGTTGCAAGAACTGGCAGTGTGTAATTGAAGAGTTTTGTGGTTTCGTCTAGTGGTAAGTTAAGTTGTGGTGGCTTCTATACTGAATGAATGACAATGTCTCCGTCAGTTAGACTGACTTTGATGCTTGTCACCTCCAGTATGTCTGACTGTGGTGGTTGTATTGCGTCATGTGTGATGTTGTTTTTTACAAAAATGGCAGTGCCGCCCCCATACGCTGTGCAATGTCATTTCTGTAGATTGTGTAGTTTTTGATGTGTAATCTTGTTTGTGGGCGTAAGAATGTTTCCTGTACGAGTGCAATATCTATGTTATTTTCAGTCAGGTAGTCTGCGAACTCGTGTCTTTTGGGGTAAAGAGAGTTCGCGTTCCAACTGACTAAAAATAGGTGTTTCGGTTTATTAGCCATTGAAATTAGCGAATAATTTCAATGTCGGATTTTTGTTAATGATATCTGAGATTTTATTCAGTTTTGCTACTATGTCTTGTTCAGACATAGTTAGAAGAGCAATTAATCCGTTTGCTTACGGCATTGCACTCGTTTGGGAGTTTGTGTTTGTGTTTTTGTTTGTAGGTGTTGTTTATGTGGGTTTTGGAGCTTGTTGTTGTTGTTGCGGTTGTTGTGGTTTTGTGACTTGTGCGAATAATATGTTTGTGTTGACAGGCCGTGTTTGTGGCAGTGGTTTTTGAAATTTGGGGTTTTCGGGCACATTGAGTAATTGGCAGGGTGTTCCCCCCCGCAATTGCAGCACTTTGCTGGGGTTTCGGTAGTTTTTGTGCACTCTTTATAAAAGTGCGGACCTGCGCACCTATGGCACACGATTTGGCGTAGCAGTTTGAGATGGTGTACCCAAACTGCTGAACTGCTGGCATTTATGGCACTGCATATGAATTTTATTTGTGCTTCCTCTTTGAAGCTCGACAGCTACGGGCATGTAATTTATTCTGTCTTCTTCCAGGATTCTTGTGTTTTTTGTACTGATTTGTTTGGTTTGTGTGTCTGTGTTCTGTGGAACATTTAAATGGGTCGACATAATTTCAATTTTAGTGGAGAGTTCATATAATTTTGCTAGCAACTGAGAGATTTGAGCACTCTGCTCTTGGATTAATTGATTATTTTTGGCTGAGTCTGATCTTAATTTATGTATGGTTTTACGAAGCTCGAGGTTTTCCGCCTCAAGCTTTTTAATCATAGAAGACTCCATTTTAATGCTCTGTTTGTGTAGTGATATGTTTTATGTGTGTTTTAACTTACTAGTTAGCACTTTTGTTACTGGAGATTTGTCTCGATCTTTCTTGGTCGCTCCTTTCATCGCCTCTTCCGGCGGTATCGCTGTGCAGGCTTCCCTGCCGCCTGGATCCTCTGTGAACTTCGTATTGTTTTTGTTGTTGGTTTTTCTGTTGTTGATTTTTTCACAAAGTGACGAGATACATGCACCCGAAGTACGATCGTGCCGTCACTCTGTGTTTGTTGCGCTAACGTCTAAACGAATTTTTTACGCTAGGATAAGCCAACGTCAAACGATTTTTGGCGCATACACTACACTGAAAAGTATAGTGCTGCTTTGTGTGTCGTTAGCGTTTTACCTCACTTCACTTTTTGACTTTGTTGGCAGAGAGGATTTGTATACGTGTTGCTTGCGCGACCGAAGCAACAGAACTCGGTAATCCGGTAATGTGGTAATATGAGTTTGTCACCGCGCTGCACAGTGATTTGAGTGAATGGGATAAATAGACCTTCACTTGTATGCTGGCTTGTACGCTATGAAACTTTTCGTATTTCTGGATTCAGTATAACACAAAACGACAAAAAAGTCGTAGTTAGGTTTTTTTTCATCGCACAATTTTATTTTTTTATAATAAATGAACATAAATACAAATAATAATAATAAAAAATACATATAGGTCGATAAAAATAATTCAATAAATTTTGACATAATATAAAACTTCAGAAAGAAGGTACTCAGTAAAATATAAAGATCTGAAAAGGGTTAAATAATATAATACACATTCTTAGAAAAAGGAAAGGAAGTTCAAAATTGTAAAATTGCTACTCATTATGTAAATAAATGAAAATTTATACTTAAAAAAATTCATCATTAGATCCCTAAGCAAAAAAAGCATAACTTATATTGTTGAAAAAAGCATAGAAAAAGTTATTTGCTTTAAGAAAGGTCAGAACTGTCTGAACTTTGCAAGTCAAATTCGCCAATATTTGATGGCAAAATATCCGAATACTGTTGCAAACAAAAAAGTCTATTTCCAAATTTTCTGTGATATCATCTGTCGTGATTTGAAAGTTGTAGTCTTTCTGAAAGATGATATAAAGGGATCTGAGGTAAGTAGTAGATTATTCATAATGTCCTTATTTGAGCTTTTTCTAGAAGTATTTCTTGTGTGGTTCAAACGCACTTTTAGGACCTCTTTATGCCTTGCTTCTAGTGCATCCTCGGCTAGTTGCCCTATGGGCAAATCAAAAAGTTGGATAATCTCAATTCCATGAACTAGAATCTTATGGACACTACAAGGCATATAGTACCAAGTATATAATTCAATGTAAAGATTCCTCGTGTCCTTCAAAAGCCGTTGAAACTGCACCAACTTGATTTGGCAATTTTGGCAATATGTAGCAAACATTCACTAAATTCAAAACAACGGATCCATGAATGAAGGGAAGATAGGCCAAAGTTAAGCTTTCCAATTTTTGTCACCCTTTCCCTTTCGAAAACTTTATCTGTGTTCATCTCCTTGGAAGACGAACCGCAAATAAACCACGTTTGATTTGAGTTTGTTCCTGATAAGCTCCTGATAAGTATTGATACAGCTGCCATCTAACATTGTAAAATAAAGAATATATTGCAGAAAAATGTGTACCTTTAATATGAATGTTTAAATATCGTATTTGTGCACATTGGTACAATATACGCCTTATGAGCACTCTTTTTCTCTATTTTAATTCAAATCACAAAATACAAACCAAAAACACTGTCACAGACAAAACAAAAACAATATTACAAACCACAAAATCTAGAAACTTAAAGCATAACCTGCTGTCTCTCTCTGCGACTCGCAATAGAAGTGGCAGGTAGGTAGATGATCGGCCGATCCGCCGCCGCGCCGACCGTTATGCTCTATGACGTCACGTCGTGTTTAAATTGGCGCGAATTTAACGGCAACTTTAAAAATGTATAGAAACAAAACGGGTTATATTTAACACTTCAGATTTGGCACACCTTCTTTTTTAGTGTAATAGAACAGATTAATGAAATAAAAAAAAATTTGCAACTTCCCTATTAAAAATGTTTTTAGAGCACATAAACACATTAAACTATTAATTTTAATGAATTTCCATCAAGTAACGGCTAATTCAGTGTTATTTAATATTAGGTATATAATTTAGTAAATCTTTTTTATATTACTTCTTAGTAATAAGTACATACTTTATACTTTAATCGTTTCCAATGGGGTTATATGCGGATAGAATTCAATCTTTTTCTTTTTATCAAAAATGGTTGTGTTCAAATAACAAACGTTTTAATTTAACAATATAAACAGGGTGAAACAAATTCGCTTCTCACCATTAGAATCTCAGAAACCATAAGAGATACGAAGTGTGTTAAATGGTGACAAAGTTTAGGGGTCATTGATAGAAGAAATTTTAAAACTACTTCCGAATACCAGCTATTTAATTTTTATTTTTTCCTGACTTTATTTGAAGAGATAATATAATATGAATTTAACATTATTATTGCAACTTTTTCTCCTTTATAAGATGGCTGTATCAAATTTTAAATCTGACATTTCGTGTCCGGGCCCCATCATCAACTTCATTTTTTTAAATACGGGCCCTGATTTTTTATTTAATTTTTTTTAGAAGACTTTGGTCTCTCAAATCCAACGATATATCACGCTTATCAATAAATCAACAAATCAAGATTTTTTCCATAAGAGATAATGTGTTAGACAGAGATAGGGAGTTCTTTTCTGACTCTATTTCACTTATGAGAATATTTTTGTTGCCTCTATTATTGGACAAGTGTGATGCATCGTTGGTGTTGGGAGACCAAAGACTTCTAAAAAATGTATTTAATGTATTTAAAAAAATAATAAGTTGATGGTGGGATGCCCAGACATCAGTATCATATTTTCAATCTGACATTTCGTGTCCGGGCCCCCACCAACAACTTATTTTTTTTTAAATACGGACCTGTATTTTTTATTAAATATTTTTAGAAGCCTTTGGTAAAGGAGAAAAAATGGCAATAATAATGTTAAATTCATTTTATATTATCTCTTCAAATAAAGTCAGAAAAAAATAAAAGTAAAATAGCTGATTTTCGATTTATTATGAATATCTCTGGAAGTAGTCCGAATTTTCTAAATGTTTCAACGTCATATCAATGACCCTTAAATTGCGCAACTTTGCCCTCATTTAACAGACTTCGTATCTCTTATGGTTTCCGAGATTCTAATGATAAGAAACGAATTTATTTCACCCTGTATATTAGCTTTTTTAATGTTTTATAAATGTAAAACAATTTGGCCAAATAAATATCACAAAAATATATATGTGTCATTTGTTAAAGTGGTATTATTTATCAGAAGTTCTTTCTCATTTTACAAATATTTTCTAGTATTAATAACAAGACATTATTTCTACTTTAGAACATTATTTACGGTACCGAGTACTGATCGGAACGCTTTCCTCTACACAAGTCATATGGGGGCACCTCTAAACATTCGATCGAGGTTGCAAGATTTAATGAACGCACTTTATAATATACCATGGCAAGTTGACTTTTGATTGACGGCTAGTTTTATTTTAAAAAAAGAGGAGCCCCGAGCCATAAAGGCTGTTAATAATTTATGAAATCCCGAATAAGGGATACGGTATAACTTTCGGTCCGCCGCTAATGAATGCAAACAGGAAACTGAGGCTCATTTTAATTAGGGACAAAAATTTGTTACGGTGAGAATGGGCACCTTGACGAGCGCCGTTTCGTTCTAGTATCTTATTTGATATGCGATAGTTCCTGGAAAAGATTTTAGAATATTAAAGTGAATATCATTTTTTAAGTAACCGTAAAGGGCTGAAATAGAATATGAAATATATCATGACAATTGGTTGTTAATTTTTTTTAATTATGTACTGTTTTTTAGAATACATACTGTAGATTTTCATATATAATATCACAAGACAAAAAATTTTGTCGGCAAAATTTTTGAAAGGTATGAAAGTTTGTTTCTTGGCAATTTCGCGAACGATATTTTTGGTATCAAAATCACGAGCCGTAAGGCGAGTGATTTGGTCAAAATTTCATGAAATGTCATGAAAATGTCACGAAAAGCAACAAACTTGAATAAAACCTTGAGAATAATTTTGCCTACACAATTTTTTCTCGAGTGGTATTCGTCATGACTATTTCACGAGAAAAACTAGACAATGCACCGTATTAACAAATAGAAGCTTACTAAAAAAAATGCGTATATGACGTTTGTCAAACTCACAATAATAGCCGAGAATAACAACCGCAGAGAAGCGACAAAATAAATCCCGCCCAAAAATTTGGAGTGGGAGGTAAACCGGCCAACTGTCATCTCCACGTGCTTGTCAGTTTAGTTTAGTCCGAGATTTGTTTAGTACAGTCGTCGACGACAAAATTTTTGCGTGAACGCGTTGCCTTTGGTTTATTATTAAAGTGACTTCTTAAACGAGGGTAAAGTCAGAAAAAATGAAACGCTTATCAAATTGAAACGCTTTTCAAAGTAAAACGCCCCTCTAATTAATCATGTTCCAGTATAGCTAGAGGGCTGAAATTTTTAAGACATATAGCCGGGGTAAAATGACGATCCTGGATGAAAACTGGACACCGTACACCCCCCCCCTCTCCCACGTTCGGCCAGGAGAGGGGTGAGAAGAAAGAAACTAAAATAATTCATTTCGGTAGAACGGGAAGAGCTATGGGGTCGAAATTTTTATGGTAAGTGCGTCTCATGGGGGGTTACCTTTGACCTTATGGGGGAAGGGGCTCTAAGTTAAGGGGAGACTTTGGCGGAAAAACATGTTTTACCGATCTCTGCAACGGAGCCTCGGATCGAAAAAATGGGAATTATACCCCACCTCCCCGGATATTAAAATTGATTATAACGTATCGGAACCGGTTCAATAAATGACTAAAATAAGTTGAGACTAAGTGAAACTAACCGAAAGTTAATTCGACGACTAACCCAAACTAACCAAATCTATTGAAATTGATTATAACTTATCGGAACCGGTTCAAATGATTAAAATAAGTTGAGACTAAGTGAAACTAACCGAAAGTTGAATCGACGACTAACCTAAACTAACCAAATCTATTAAAATTGATTTTAACGTATCGGAACCGCTTCAAATGACTAAAATAAGTTGAGAATAAGTGAAACTAACCCAAAGTTGATTGGACTACTAACCCAAACTAACCAAATCTATCAAAATTGATTATAACGTATCGGAACCGGTTCAAATGATTAAAATAAGTTGAGACTAAGTGAAACTAACCGAAAGTTGAATCGACGACTAACCTAAACTAACCAAATCTATTAAAATTGATTTTAACGTATCGGAACCGCTTCAAATGACTAAAATAAGTTGAGAATTAGTGAAACTAACCCAAAGTTGATTGGACTACTAACCCAAACTAACCAAATCTATCAAAATTGATTATAACGTATCGGAACCGGTTCAAATGACTAAAATAAGTTGAGACTAAGTGAAACTAACCGAAAGTTGATTGGACGACCAACCCAAACTAACCAAATCTATTAAAATTGATTATAACGTATCGGAACCGGTCCGGATGTAAAAAGTCAATCAGTTACTATTAGCATATGTCAAAAGAAACAAATAATTATGTATATACGAATATGTCATGATGGATATATCGTTGTAATGTCATTGTAATATGTCAAAATGTATGTTAAAATATTGTAAATTCATGCCTTATTAAAATACGACTATGTACGATTCTGTCAATCAAACGTTTTAAGAAAATATCAAATGTGACAGATGAATATATTTGTCAATATTTCCCTTAATATAACAGATATCGAAAAAATTGTTTAACAAAACATTTGTACTTACCCTGGAATTGATTGCCTTTTGCTCCACAAATGATTGAAATTTTGTTTGGATTGTTATAGAGCCACTTCGGGCCCGGCTCAAGGATGTAAACTGCACAAGTGCAAGTTTAGTGACCCTAATGAAATTTGTACCTAGTTTCGTCGATTCGGTGTCTATTCGGACACCGTTTTCAAGAAAAGCAAAAAACTAAAAATGAAAATGGTTAGCAAATACAATAAAACAGTAAAAAGCTCTTGCAGATTGTCAGGCTTTAAACTGACTTTGACAAGATGACAATTATAATGCCATATTTAATTACTGGGTAACTGGTATTTAGTTTGATAATAAGGTGTTATTAGGTAAATTAATTTGTTTATGAAGTTTTATATATATATAATTTGGTGTTATTCGCTTTGGAGGAATTTAATGATTTTTGTTGAAAGGATTAGTTAATTCTTAAGTGTCCCTTATCAACTTCAGTTTTTAGCAAAGGTAACCATGTACTATTGAAACTTACGGAAGTTGAAGCAACACATTTATCTTTATTTAATAAAATTAAAGCACTTTCTTTAATTTTACGTTTTTTAGAAGAAGGCTCCTTTGCCAAAATACTAGAAGCGTTCCATTGTATTCTGTGATTGTTATCAAATGCATGTTGACAAATATGTGATTTGTGGAATTGTGCATTTCTAATATAAGTTTGGTGTTCTTTTATACGTTTTGATAATGGTCTACAGGTCTCACCTATATAAAATTTATTACATTCACATGGTATTTTATAGATGACATTTTTAGTAGTTTCATTTTCATTAAGTGGTTTTGTTTTTGTTAGTTTAGATCTAAGGGTGTTTTCTGTTTTAAAAATTGTACGAATGTTAAATTTATTACCTATTCGTTTTATTTTGTCTGATAAACCAGGAATATAAGGAATAAAGAGGTTCGTAATAGGTCTATTTTGATTTTGTCTGATATTTGGTTGTTCAAATTCTATAAAGCATTTTTGAATGAAATCAATAGGATAGTTATTATTAATCAAAACATTGCTCAAAAATTCTTTTTCTGTGATTTCATTCAAAAATGCTTTATAGAATTTGAACAACCAAATATCAGACAAAATCAAAATAGACCTATTGCGAACCTCTTTATTCCTTATATTCCTGGTTTATCAGACAAAATAAAACGAATAGGTAATAAATTTAACATTCGTACAATTTTTAAAACAGAAAACACCCTTAGATCTAAACTAACAAAAACAAAACCACTTAATGAAAATGAAACTACTAAAAATGTCATCTATAAAATACCATGTGAATGTAATAAATTTTATATAGGTGAGACCTGTAGACCATTATCAAAACGTATAAAAGAACACCAAACTTATATTAGAAATGCACAATTCCACAAATCACATATTTGTCAACATGCATTTGATAACAATCACAGAATACAATGGAACGCTTCTAGTATTTTGGCAAAGGAGCCTTCTTCTAAAAAACGTAAAATTAAAGAAAGTGCTTTAATTTTATTAAATAAAGATAAATGTGTTGCTTCAACTTCCGTAAGTTTCAATAGTACATGGTTACCTTTGCTAAAAACTGAAGTTGATAAGGGACACTTAAGAATTAACTAATCCTTTCAACAAAAATCATTAAATTCCTCCAAAGCGAATAACACCAAATTATATATATATAAAACTTCATAAACAAATTAATTTACCAAATAACACCTTATTATCAAACTAAATACCAGTTACCCAGTAATTAAATATGGCATTATAATTGTCATCTTGTCAAAGTCAGTTTAAAGCCTGACAATCTGCAAGAGCTTTTTACTGTTTTATTGTATTTGCTAACCATTTTCATTTTTAGTTTTTTGCTTTTCTTGAAAACGGTGTCCGAATAGACACCGAATCGACGAAACTAGGTACAAATTTCATTAGGGTCACTAAACTTGCACTTGTGCAGTTTACATCCTTGAGCCGGGCCCGAAGTGGCTCTATAACAATCCAAACAAAATTTCAATCATTTGTGGAGCAAAAGGCAATCAATTCCAGGGTAAGAATGAATCCTCCACAACAATATAGAACATATTTACAAAACATTTGTATTTTTCGATGCTCTATCGTTTGGAAATAAAATATGACACGTACAACTATCACATTTGACAGATGCAACACGTTTTTTTAACCCAAACTAACCCAATGATTTTTTTCCCCAATTAATTTTAAAAAATGAACCTAGCCCCGGAGAGTCGCGTTACAAAGCCCGGCCCCTGTCGTGGGGTCGTTTGAGCGCCACCCGTTCTAGCCAGCTAAACGGAAAAAGCTCGGCAGGTGTTGTACCGAGTGGCTAGATTCGCTCATAAAATTAACCGGTTCTTAGTACTTAATTTCAAACTTTCAAGAAAATGAGAATAATTATGGCACTATAATCAACCAACTTAATCTATCAAGAAAACACAATCTAAAAATTTAACGGACACTATATTTGCTACTAAATCCTTTTTTTTGCAAACACAGCAACAATCTATCTGGAGAAAATGGTTATAGTAAAATGTGGTTGAGTAGACAGAAGAATGTTAAATGACTTAAAGTAATTAATAAAATAAACAGAGTACAATATGAAGATTGTACGTACAGAGACCAATTCAGTTGGAAAACCTCGGTTCTATATGCCTTATCACTAAATGCACTAAACACTACTTATCAAAGTGATCACTTGACGCAGACTAAGCTTCTTTCAACTAGGTATGCGTGCGCTAATAGCTGCACTGATGGCGATAATATGCCGCAATGAGCGGACACAATGATTAGATCAAAAAAAACTTGAGAAGTTAATGAAAGCACCAGATCAGATTAAAACTATGGTTAGCTTGATTCATATAATCAAAAGATAAAATTCAGAGCAGTTATATCTGCCGACTAATGAATGAAAAGAATGAAGTTATCCAGCGCTTGACTTTTAAAATGAGAAAACAACTCAAAGCAATTAGATTAACTGGTCCGATAAACCAGTGAATAAATGTAAATTAAATTAATTAAAATCAATGAGCTACCTCAATTCAATGTTTGATTTATATCAATAAAAGAAAACGAAGAGTAAAGATAAGACACAAACTTATACCCAAATCCCGTCGTCGAACTCTGTCGATGGCCTCTAGTTCGGGAACCACAAGTTAAGGCCCTTCGTCAGCCTTCCAGGAAAAAAAAGGTTGTGGACCTGCTTCCGGCCTTTCAGAGAAAAAGTTGCTGTCCCTTAATTAAAGTTCTGGCCCAGCAGAGGAAATTGGTTCGTCAAGTAAACTTCTGCCCAGCAGAAGAACCCTGAAATAATCCAGTACGCATTAAATGAAGCCCCCTTACTTTAATAAAAATCATAGACCCCCTTACTTTAATAAAAAATCATAGACCCCCTTACTTTATAAAACAAATTTTCCCAGACCAAAAAAAACCATGGACTTACAGTGCAATAAAGCAAATAAAAGAGATATTAAGGTTCCGGCAACTTAAATATAAAAATATAGATATGAATCACCCCTAAAAGAATATATAAACTTCCCCATATGATCAAAATTAAAGTTGCATTAAAATAAAAATTCGGATCAGATAAAATGGAGTAGATAAGATAACACATGGGAAAAGCAAATGGCGTTATGTGCACAAAAAAAATAAAAGGTAGATAAGCAATCAATTTCATTAATTTAGGCAAAAATGGTAGCGATATTTACCTCATACTCGGACTTGAGGGTGTATTAGAAGAGAGTCGACGGTCTCGGTCTTATGGGACGAACGTGGAAGCCGCTATAAATAATGAAAACAAAAAAAATTTAGCAACATGGCGGTCAAGTGCTTCATAGGCCACAGAAAAAGGAATCCAGAGAAAATGCTTACCTAGTACAGCTTGTAGAGCCCGAATAATCGGTCGTGTTAAAACACAAACAGAAACGCACGATAAATCCCTTATCAAAAAGGTTGTGTTATATCACGATACTTAAAACGTGCAGTTTCTCGCTATACTGGCAAACGTTCCCCAGGCGAGCAAACTAGAAAAGACCTCTCCAACGTTCCGTCTTCCGTCAATTTGCCTTAAATTAAATACTGCGAAACAAGTAGTAATGGGCTGAAAACTTGACGAGTGATTCGATACAAGGAATAATTCTAAGAAAATAAACGCCTTAATTCTCGCTTATTATGATGATAAATGACGGCGGAAGCCACGAATAGTGAGCTAAAATTACATTCTTACAGAAAGGCTAGGAAATGCCCCAACAGGAATAATAAACCTTCAAAAATCTAAATTGAGAATGACAAACGCGCGATAGTTAGCCCATCCCTATTATTTGGCATAAACCTTACAAAAAAACTGGTCAGCTGTACCGAACGAGAAATATTGTAACAAGCAAATTTTTAAAAAGGAGTTGGCCTGTCGGTATTAGTTAACTCACGGGATGCCAAGTCGTTATCGAGTCGACTAATCGCTATTTCAAAGAGTTCTTAGACAACTTTCAGCCCGTAAACAGATCTCACTGTCAGTCCGGGGGGAACGAAGGTGGGCCCACTAAAGCCTTCCCCGCTATCCAAGGGAAATTGTAGATAGCAGCCACCACAGAACGTCTGTCAGCAGAAGGCTGAATTAAATACAACACAAGGTTAGTGGGCAATAAATCTGTCTGGGGCAAGAAATTTAGAATACCCTATAGACGTATAGGAGTTCCACTTGATTCTAAAAGTCACCCTGTATAGGGGGACTACAAAATTAACTCAAAAGTTAAAATTAGATTAAAACAAAACTTCGGCTTACTTTCTCCCTTAGGAGGTCGAAACGTTATTAATCAAATGCTTTGAAGAACAACGGTAGTGGGGAAAGATTCCCAGGAGGGTCTACTGACAGGGAATGCTTTTAAATTTATTTTTTTTACTAACTTTTGAGTTATTCGTCTTTTTGTATGTCAATGTACAAAATTTCAATTTTGACTTGAATCCTTATAGCAAGTCTTTACAAAGTGCCAGAAGAGCTTAGCAGGGGGGAGGATTGTCAAAAGGTAGTCTTCAGTAGTTGTCACACAAAATATCTACGACCCTAACCTAATCCTATCTCCTAATCTTGGCTAAGCCTTATATAAAAATCAGTAATTCGAATGATTACCAATTTGAACAATTGGGACACCCCGTATAGTTGAAATAAAATCCTGATAAATCCCTATGTCAAGTGATAGCTTAAAATGTGCCCCAATTCACTGGATAAACCTTATACATGTACTAGGAGAGTTTAACTCTTAATCTAGTATTTTTGGTATAACAGGTTTTATTTGATTTTTTCTCTAATGAACAATTATTAACTAAGAACTAAGAATATCTAACACGTATTAATGTCTTTAGTTTTTTGGGACTTCTCGATGCGCACGCGAGATTTTCAAAACGCGTTGGAAGGCTTAAGTTTTCTAAGAAGCCGGATCCGTACGAATTTTAACAAGGATCGCACAAAAATCATCTTTTGAGGGCGTCGGACCATAAACCAGTTGGGTTCGTGTATGGTCGGACGCTATTCGCGAGTTTTTGGTATCGATTACCTTAAGAGGGATCGTACGGAAGTTGCTCGAGGAGGGCTTTTAAAAAATCGTGGTTTCTTGGGAATTTTTGGGGGGTGTTTTCTATGTATTATATGCCAATCCCTGGCAACTTGTCAGATGCTGCACGACAGTTTTCTGACAGAGGTTTTGTGTAACTCAGGGGCGTCAGGGGGACTTTTTGGGGATTTAATGTGTATTTAGACCAAACTACTCCCCGGACACGGCTCCCAGTTCAGAGACCGTGCTGGTTTTGTATGGTATACGAACTAGTGATAAATAGCCTTTGATTCTTCTTTTGAGATAGCTCCAGTCGCAACAGTATAACTTCGCTATCTCCCGAACGAACTTGGCTAACTTATCACTCTTTGAACGCGCCCGAATTTTTTAGGTGAAGCCTTATTTTCTTTTTTCGGCTCCTATGCCTTTTCGCTTTTCACCCGTAGGCCGAGTAGGTAAAGTATGGAGGAGTCAGGGGGCTCTCCAGTTCTCGAAACCGAACTGGCCGTCGACGTGCTTTACTCTCGCCCAATGTTCAACTACGACTAGTATTGAGGACCAGAGAGGCACATACGTGAATGGGGGGAACCCAAACTAGTAGGCTGACTCAAGGTGCTCGCAACTAACCTTTTTCGCGGCTGTTGCTGTAGGGTGCGCACTACAGTTGAAGGTCTCGGTGAATTGTTGGTACTCGGCCGCTTGACAAGGCCTCTTCAAGTACTTAACTTCGGTCTTCAAAAATTTTGTTTTTCTCCGAAATTTCTTCTAAGTCCTGAAGTTCCAAAAAGTCGGAAAAATTCAATAAATTCGGTAGAAGGCTGATTCGGTACCAGTTGAGAGTGCTGGTCCTACAATGCCTTTTCCTTTGCTTCAGGGCCCTTTTCGCTCGTCCGTGAGCTTTCTACAGCCCTATCTTTTTCGAGATGTCGAAAAATTGGCTAAGTCTCTAGTGGCCAAAAATGGCGAAAAATCTCATAAATTCCTTAGAGATATGGGGCTAGGGCCTAAATGGATGAGTTGCTCGTCCCTGTAGGATTCTTGAAGATCCACGTTGACGCTGGCCTAAGGTGGTCTCTCACTTCTTTCCTTCTCGGGAGCTGAACGGCAACTAATGTTAATATTAATTCTAGCGACGCGCTTGCCGCTTACGGCTGGAAATTTTCCACCCGATCGAGTCGGTTGGGATATCGACGACGGTTGGCCAAACGGTTCATTCGAGAATTATGGAGCGTTAACTGCCACATTCCACGTTGTGCATTCGTGCGCGGCATGCACTTTTATCCAGTGGCGTGCTTAATTAAATGCGATTCAGTAAAGGGCGTTTTTAGTTTTTACAACACTTTCTCTGCTAAGAGGAAAGTTAACCATACGATGTACTAAGAAATGAAAGTTGGCCATTTTATATTGGTCGCAGTGGAAGGAATCATTAGAAATATATCGGTTAGTAGCAGTATTTTTTCTGTAAATATCAAATTCTAATGTGTTATTATAATTCCTAATCACTAAAGTATCCAAGAAAGGTAGTTGGCCATTGTTCTCGACTTCATAAGTGAATTTGATGGTGGGAAACGGTTGTTTAGTTTTGTTACAAAATCTTCAATATTAGCGGTTTTTGTGTCAAATATCGCGAAAATGTCATCCACATACCTGTACCATACCCTTGGAAAATATTCGAACTCTTGGCTTATTTCATTTACAAATTTACTCATGAAATGATTAGCTAAGAACGGTGATAAACAGTTGCCCATTGCCATGCCTTCAAGTTGTTATTTCCAATACAAAAAAAACTATTATCAACAACTTGAAGGCACGGCAATGGGCAACTGTTTATCGCGGTTCTTAGCTAACCTTTTCATGAGTAAATTTGAAAATGAAATCAGTCAGGAGTATATTTTCCAAGGGTATGGTACAGGTATGTGGATGACATTTTCGCGATTTTCGACACAAAAACCGCTAATGTTGAAGATTTTGTAACAAAACTAAACAACCGTTTCCCCACCATTAAATTTACTTATGAAGTCGAGAACAATGGCCAGCTACCATTTTTGGATACTTTAGTGATTAGGAACGATAATAACACACTAGAATTTGATATTTATAGAAAAAATACTGCCACTAACCGATATATTTCTAATGATTCCTTCCACTGCGACCAATATAAAATGGCTAACTTTCATTTTTTAGTACATCGTATGGTTAACTTTCCTCTTAGCAGGGAAAGATTTAATAATGAAAAGGAAACAATTAGGAATATAGCGAACGTTAATGGTTTTAATACTAACTTAATAAATAAGCTAATTAATAGGCATTTGTTTAGAAAGATCATTCGTGATTCCACTTCTTTCGTCAATCAGGATGAAAATACAAAATATGTTTCGATACCGTATAATCCTCAGTATACTAGAGGACTCCAAAAAGTTTTTAAGGAAGTAGGTTTAAAATTAGTATACCAGACTCAGTTTAACATTAAGAAATTATTAGGTGGTCCAAAGGATAAAATTGAAATATTAGAAAGAAGTGGAATATATGAAATTGGATGTATGGATTGTAACCAAAAATATGTTGGGCAAACTAGAAGATCTATACAAACGAGATTCAAAGAACACATAGCTCATTTAAAGTATGGTAGAACAGAAAAATCAAGTGTTGCCGAGCATGCTTTTGATAATAATCATAGAATAACAATGCCTTGTCATCGGTGGCAGTAAGCAAACTAGCAAACAATCTCGACAATTTTTGACAAATTTTTCGACGGCTTTGTCTATGAGAGGCCACCACACTTTGGCTCTTAGTCTCCTTTTCATGACTGTCTCCCCTGGGTGACCTTCATGTGCCAGCTCTAGTACCTGTTCCCTTAAGGATTCAGGTATGATTAACCTACTTCCTCGTAAAATGACGTGTCCCACTGTCGTTAACTCAAGACGGAATAGATAGAAAATATTTTTGTCTGTAGGCTCCCAACAATCCTTGTTTATTTTGTTTGCCGCTTCGGTTATTTGGCCATCAAGCTGACTTTCCGCTACTACCTGAGATATTTTTATCGCTCGTGGTGAATGCCTCTCTAACACAGTGAAAACATGATGTTCATTTTCTTTATCGAATGGCGGTTCGTTTTTTATCTGGCATAGTCTGGATAATGAATCGGCTATGTTTTGTTTTCCTGATTGGTACACAATTTTTAATTTAAATGACTGCAGTCTAAGAACCCATCTTTCGATTCTGGCTGGGTACTTAGACGATGGTTTGAATATAGCCTCTAACGGTTTATGGTCTGTTACTAGTTCGAATTCCAAACCTGATAGATAATAGTAGAAACGCTCTAGTGCCCAGACAAGGGCTAGGCTTTCTTTCTCTGTTTGAGAATACCTTCTTTCCACAGGAGAGAGGCTTTTGCTGGCGAAAGATATTACTTGTGGCGTATTTTCTTTATTGAATTGGAGTAAGACTGCTCCTAATGCCACCGGACTAGCATTGGCTACTAGTCGCGTTCTTAATTTGGGATCGAAATAGGACAAAGTTGGGAGACTTGCTAGTGAGTGTTTGAGTTTTTCTAAACTCTCCTGCTGGGTTTCTGAGCAATCAAACCTCTGATTTTCTCTAGTTAGCTGTCGAGAGGGGCTCTGTTTTGTGTGGTGCCCAGATCTGGTATAAATTTCCCAAGGTAAGTGACGAGTCCTAGGAAACTTCTTGTTTTCTCCCTTGTTCTCGGTGGCTGAAAGTCCAAAACAGTTTTTATTTTCGTCTGATCTGCTTCAGTCCCATTGTTGGAGAGCTTATGGCCCAGGAAGCAAAGCTCCTGTACTTTCTTGACACACTTTGCTTCGTTTAATAGCACGTGTTTTGATGAGAATACCTCCAATACCTTTTTTAGGCAAATATCATGTTCAACTTCTGTACTACCATAAATAATCACATCGTCTAAGTAATTGAGACAGTTTCTACAAGAAGAGAGCATTTCTTCAAATATTCGTTGAAAAATTCCCGGTGCTGAATTTACACCAAACATTAATCGTTTATAGCGAAACATGCCTTTGTGACTTATGAATGTTGTGATCGGACGGCTTTCCTCGTCAAGCTCTAGTTGGTGATAGGCATTTGTTAAATCTAGTCGTGAGAAGTATTTGTCATCTCTTAGCTTGGTCATGAAGGATTCAAACGTAGGTAGAGGATAGTTTTCTCTTATAATTGCTTCATTCGCTCGCCGCATGTCTACACAGATGCGGATATCATCATTCGGCTTAAAGATAACAACTATCGGTGAGATCCATGCACTTGGTTCAGTAACTTTCTCTATTATATCAGAATGCAATGCTTCTTCGAGCTTCCTCTCGACTTGTTTTTCCACTGAAATGGGCACTCTTCTTTCCGGTTGCCGTACCGGTTTCACATAGGGGTCAATTGTCAGTTTAATTTTAGGAAATGGTTTCGTCTTCTGGATTTGATTGATGCCTAAGCCCAATTTCAATATGCCCAACTATTTAGCGGTATCCTTTCCTAATATGGAGATGTCACCTTGATCTATGACATAGAAAGATGTTATGATTTCCTCACCTGCTTGCAATGCGATTGTTAACTGGAATGTATGACGTACATCTAATGGTTTTCCTGATGCATATCCTTTCAGATTATGTTGAGGTTGTGAGTCAACATCCCACAACACAGCATTTTCTCCCGTAAGAATCCTCCAGTCATCTCCTTTCACAATATTAACTTTGGATCCCGAGTCTATTAATAGGGTTAATGGCACCCCGCCTACGTTGCACTCTATGAGATCATCGTCATTTTCCTCTTTGCATTGTTCGGAAACCTTGAAACATTCAAAATCTCGAATGGCTTCGGTTTGCTCCATTTCTTCATTCGCACCCTCGATAAAATTGATTCTAGATCCTGGTCTCTTGCATTTGTTATGTGGCTCGTATGTTGGTGTCATATTATTACTGAAACGTTTTGTTCCTAATCTCGTTTTGCACATGAATGCATAATGGCCAATAAATCCACATTTGTGACATTTGGTGTCAACAGCAGGACAGTTTCTATTTGAATGACGGAATTTTCCACATCTTGTGCACTGATTGGAATTGCCTTTGTTGCTAGATTGAATTTTATTGACAGCAAATGACGTACTAGGTTCGGCAGTAGCAGAATCCATAGCTTTCGATTGATTTCCAATTTGCTCGTGTACCTGGCATAATTCTAGGATTTCATCCAACGATCTTTCTTTTTCTAGCAATTTCTTTTTCAATTCCATAGGAGCCCAGCTATCCATGATCTTATCTTTGACATTAATTTCCAGCGCTTCTTGAGCAGAATTTCCAAACGAGCATTTAGTGGCTCTTAAAACGAATTTATTACAGCTTTCGCTCTGCTCTGGTTTGAGGCTTCGGAACAGGTGGCGTTCAAAAGTGGAATGTTGTTTCGGTGAAAAATATCCTGTAAGCTTTTCAATCCAGATTTTAAAGACATCATTATTTTCCTCGGCGTTGAATGTTCCGATGGCCCCTGGGATATTATATGCTACTTCTTGCAGCTGGGATCCTCCGAGATGTAAAAGTTTGTTTCTCTTCTTTGCGGAGTTTGTAATATCTTCGGAGGCCAGATATAACTCCAGAGATCGTAACCATTTTTCCCATTCCCCCCTAATCAAAGTTTTATCCATGTTATCGCATAGGAATGGTCTAATGTTGCTTTCAGACATGATTTATCTGAAAACCAAATTCATCATTCGAAAATATCTCAGATTGGTTTCTAGTGTACTGCATTCAGTGACATAATATTAATATTATTAAAGCAAAATAAGTTAAAACTTAATGCCCGGGATAGACTCTCCGTCATGTCCATCAACTTGCTTGCGCAAACTTAAATTGTGCGATTTGTCGCTGCGTTAGTGCTAATAAGTCCGCAGACTTATTAAATTTGTACAGACAATTGTTTGGCTTGAATGAAATCAAACCTGCCAGATTTTTTCGTGCATGTAAAGACTTGTCTAGTGGTAAATTGTAATGTGTGGCAGTTCTTGCAACTTATTAATTCCGTTTTCTAGTCTTCTAGAGAG
This sequence comes from Pissodes strobi, assembly GCA_016904865.1. Taxonomy (NCBI): domain Eukaryota; kingdom Metazoa; phylum Arthropoda; class Insecta; order Coleoptera; family Curculionidae; genus Pissodes; species Pissodes strobi. Next base: position 28,868 of record MU190453.1, read on the forward strand.
TATCCTTGTGCAGGGGCACACGTAATTTCAAAAATGTATGAAGAAAATAATATAGTTGACAAAGTATGTCGGACCTACGTCTAATGTCAAGAGACTTCTTCACGGATTTCATTAATTTATATCGAGAAAATCCATGTCTTTGGAAGGTAAAATCCAAAGAATACTCAGACAAACACAAGAAAAATGCGGTGTATGAGATACTTATAGTAAAATTAAAAGAGGTAGATCCCGCAGCCAATAAAGACACAGAAATAAAAAGAATCAATTCATTGCGTACTTGTTTGCGGAATGAGTTGAAGAAAACTAGAAGTACGCATTCGGGTATGGGTACAGAAGATTTATATAAGCCAAATTGATATTTTGATTTATTGTTATTGCTTTTTAAACTGAACTCTTATTGATCAACAAGACTGAATAGTATAGCCCACGATGAAGATTCAGTCTTGCCGTACAATTTAAGTTTGTGCAAACAAGTTGATGTGCATGATGGAGCGTCTATCCCAGGCTTAAACACAATAGATTGTGAGACTTCTATGAGTCACTTGTAATACATGTTGGCACTTATAACATAATATAAATGAAAATATACAGAATGTTTTATTGAACATTCGTTATTAATGTTAGATGCCAATATGGGTAGTAAATAATCATAAGCAGAACTAGGTCACCACTTATCAGTTAACCTAAGAAGGCCAACCGCCCAGCTCATAAATTAAGTTATAATACCTTGCGATAACACGGCCCAGCCAAAATTCTAGGGAAGAACGAAAGCAATCGCCAAGCAATGCACGAAGTTGATTATGCTAAGTGAGTTGACTGCTTGTTTGTTTTTATTTTTTTTTTTAACGGTCAATAAATTAATTTCTTTCCACAACAGATAGGTTAAATTAATCTAAATCTATTATTAATATTATTTTTCCTCAAATCTCAGCGCCAAACAAAAAAACTGTGGATTACATTCTCTTATAGGTACATTTTTGTTATTATACTCTATTTCGAAATGGTGCGGAGTAATAAAACCTACTTATAAATGCAAAACGCTAACAGAGTGGTCAAATAAATTTTTGTGATTTCTAAATATTTAGCCACAGCTGTTATAGCCTGCTGTATTATATTTTAACCATTCCACTCTGTTTTGTATGGCAATCCCGCTGCAAACAATAGGCTTTATTAGCAAAGGGGCCATTTTCTACCTGCAGTAGCGTACGTTTGGGTATTTAATTTAAAATACCTGTTTTACCTAAGTACTTTTATTTATTCACTTATTTATGTATATTCAAAAACAGTTAGTATTACTGTAACATTTTATCACATATAATATTTATATAATAAGGTATAAGAATTGCGATTTTGTGTAAACAGTTATGTAGAGAACTATGGTATATCATGTTCGTCGTCAGAAAAATCCGTCGAATCTTCGTCATGTTCCAAGGATATAATTAAAGGCTCTACAATTAGGGCAATTAAATGGTCTAGTTTCCACATTTTTTCTTCTTCTTTTATAACATGCTCAATACACTTACGCCATTTTTCAGAATCGACATTTTTTAAAGATTCCTCAAAGATAATTTTAACATCTTTCATTTTAAACGTCGTGTTTCTCCTTGCTACATAACTTTTTACTTGGGCCCAAACAAGTTCAATGGGATTTAATTCGCAATGATACGGAGGCAGACGAAGAATAGTAATATTTCGTTTCTGTGCAATTTTGTCAACTACATACTCGGTGAAATGAGCTTTATTTGAGGACACTATGGATAACAGTTCCTTTTTCACCATACTTTCATCAAATGGTATGTTATTCTGTCTAAACCACTGAATAATATCCGCTTTTCTCCATGGATTAGTTGGTATTCTGTCAACTTTTCTGGAATGATAACTCGCATTGTCCATCACTATCACAGAATTAGGTGGAATGAGATCTAACATTTGTTCAAAATATTCTTCGAACACATCGCCATTCATGTCTTCATGGTAATCGCCAGAATGATTTGACTCAAACATTAACAAACCGCCCTCAACAAAACCATCAACACTTCCAAGGTGTGTAATAATCAGTCGCTTTCCTTTCCCAGATGGTGGTTTTAGTCCGGTGGACCAGCCTTCTAAGAATGCTTGACGAAAACTTGAAATATTTTTGTCTTGCCAAATCTTCCCAACCGTATATCCTTCATTAAGCCATGTTTCGTCCAGATAATAAATCTTTCTATTCTCACTTCGAAACTGCTTTATCTGCCTTAAGTAATGTCTCCTCCAGCAAATAATTTCATCTTTTTCGATTAGAAGCGATTTTCTGCTTTGTTTTTCCCAGCTGAAATTCATTTGCTTTAAAGTTGTCCACAATTTCTTCCTGCTTATCGTTGGAGACATATTTTGGTCTTGCTTCAAGGCTCCTAAAATTTTGTCGATGGTTGGTATTTCCTTATTAAAATAAAAGGAATGTACTGTTCTTCTAATTATAAGTTTGTAGTCTTCATCGATAGGCACCGTCTTTCTTCCTGAAGATGGTATAGGTGGTTTTACAGCTCCACTTTTTCGTTCATACCTTAATTTATATATCGACGTTTTTGAAACACCCGTCATTTGCGAACACATTTCCACCACAGTATCAACGCTATACAGAGGATTTTGATGTTTGAGGGCGTCATATACATTAAGAATAATATTCTTTTCGTTAACAGAAAATGGACATTTGCTCGCTCGTTTCACTGGAGAGAAAACTGAATTAGCCATTTTAATTGAAACTATGAAATGAAACAAACACACTGTGTCTTCTTCGGAAGAACAAATATAACTGAAAAATTACAATTACTTAAACTTTAGGGTATGCATACAAAAAATCGTCAAATTTGAATGTTTACAATAGTAATAAAAAAACCTAAGCGTGATAAATATAATGCTGGGAAAGTCCGAGTATTAGGACAGGTAAACGTTTAAAATATGTACGTATATGTACGTAATTATGTACGCCTATGTATCAGCCATCAGAGAATGATTTATTACTTCGCATCATTTCGAAATAGAGTATACTATCTATATAAGTTTCATTTTTATTCACTTACCAATTTGTCACAGGCGGTGTTACCCGAAGTGTGTTATGATCTTAACTGTACAGTCGCGTTTTTCTGCTTGTCTACTCCAAGCTTTTGGTCTGGAACTGCCCTCAAGTAGGGTAACATTTAAAAATTTTGTATAGGTATAGCTCCATAAGGGTAACAGCCTCTAATATGTCTTACTTCTGACCGACCCTAGGTATGCGAATTAACAAAGAAAAGTTCTAAAATAATGAAATTCACCCACAAAATTGGAATACGCTCAGTATTATAATAAGCTTTAAAAAACGCTCATTTCATGCAATCGTACCAAATAAGGGTCAAGAGGCAGGTAGAATAGGGACGCGCGCTGGGAATCCGGACTAACACCTGACGGGAGACCGATAGGTACGTCTTTGTCTAATGCAGTCGTTAAATGTGTGGGATTGCAATGTTTGATATTTTCTTGTCGCACTTACAGAGTTAAATGGGATCATTTCCATATAAAAACGCGACAAAAAGCACGGATAGGCAGAAGAAACCTTCTCTCTAACCCTATACCATAGCCTAAAGAAAACTATAGCCGCGACACTCGGCTCGTTTAGTGGGGTACGGGATCAAATTTTCTCCGTGAAGCTCAGTGAAGGGAGGACACCACGCAGTTGAAACTCGATGCCAATCATACGCGCTTACCTGGGCCGGAGTGCAATACATTTTCATAGGAATTAAAATAGAAAAAGATTCGTTGTTTGGGTAAATAGACGTTATGCGTATATTTTGTTTTGTTTGTATGTTATATAAATAAGTTAATGTTTATGTGTTAAAATGGGAAAAGAACGGCAGAATTAAGCAGCTAGTTAGTTTGTTTATTTAAACTTAAATTTGATCATAAGATATCGGAATCGGTTCAAATGACTAAAATAAATTGGAACCAACTGAAACTAACCGAAAGTTAATTGAACGACTAACCAAAGCTAGCCAAAAGTAACCATAAGCTCCAAAACAGGCTAAAACGTACCTATCGTAATAGGTTACAAAAATTAAAGTAAGTTAAAACTAACCAAAACGAAACGAATTTAAGCGACTAACCAAAAATATTAAATTTGCTTATAACGTATAGGAACCGATTCAAATGACTAAAATAAATTGGAACTAACTGAAAGTAACCGAAAGTTGATTGAATGACAAAACAAAAGTAACTAATAGCACAAAAACGGACTAAAACGTATCGGAACACATTAAAAATGTTAAAGTAAATTAAAACTAACCCAAATTAACCGAATATTGGCAAGTAACCAAAGACATTAAAATTGGTTATAACGTATCGGAACCGGCCGGTTCCAATGATTAAAATAAATTAAAACTAACTGAAATTAACCGAAAGTTGATTGAACGAAAGTAAGTTAAAACTAACCCAAATTAGCCGAATTTTGGCGACTAACCGAAAGGAATCAAAAACTTTAAAATTGGTTATAACGTATCGGAACCGGTTCATATGATTTAAATAAATTAAAACTAACTGAAATTAATCGAAAGTCGATTGAACGACTAACCAAAAGTAACCAAAAGCACCAAAAGGGCTAAAACATATCGTAACAGATTAAAATTATTAGAGTAAGTTGAAACTAACCCAAATTAACCGAATTGTACCGACTAACCTAAATTAATTAAAAACATTTAAATTGGTTATAACGTATCCGAACCGATTCAAATTACTAAACTAAATTAAAGCTAACTGAAATTAACCGAAAGTCGATTGAACGACTAACCAAAACTAACCAATAGCATCAAAAAGGGCTAAAACGTATCGTAACAGATTAAAAATATTAAAATAAGTTGAAACTAACCAAAATTAAGCGAATTTTGGCGACTAACTTGAATTAATTCAATAACTAAAATAAATTGAAAGTAACCAAAATTTGATTGAAAGACTAACCAAAACTAACCAAAAGTAACTAAAAGTACCAAAACGGGCTAAAACGTATCGGAATAGCTTAAAAATAATATTAAGTAAGTTAAAACTAACCCAGATCAATTCAATTTTGACGACTATCCTTACCACTAAAATTCGTAATAACGTATCGGAACCGAAAGTAATCGATAGTTGATTGAACGACCCAGTTTTGGCGGCTAACCAAAACTAACCAAAAATATTAAAATTGGATATAATGTACCGGGTTCAAATGACTAAAAATGACTAAAATAAATTAAAACTAAACGAAAGCTGATTGAACTAACCCAAACTAACTAAAAGCACCAAAACGGACTAAAACGTATCATAAATTACAAAATTTAAAGTGCCCAAAAAGAATCGAAAATTAATAATATGGAAACATTGATAAAATATATACAAAGGGTACAGGGGAAAAACTATCTAAGCGCGATTTCCATAGGAAACTTTTATTATTGATTTCACAGAAACTTTTATTCTTGATAAAAGTTGGTGCCTGGAAAAAAACTAATTTTGACAATGTTAAATTAAGACTAAGTATTACAGGGTACTTAAAAAATACAAAAATGGTGGTTAAAAAAACAAAAACTTAGGAATATCGGAAAAGCTTCTATAGGAAAAATAAAGCTCCTATTAAGGTAAAAATAAAAGTCAAATACCATTTTTTCCAAAAGTGCATCGTTGCTGAAAAAAATAAGGACAAAATCAAGAAAAAGCGGGTTTTTTAGTAATTCAAATGGATTTTCTTCGCAACGATGCAGTGCACTTTTGGAAAAATTGGTATTTGACTTTTATTTTTATCTTAATACGAGCTTTATTTTTCTGTAGAAGGTTTTCCGATATTGCAAAGTTTTTGATTTTATAACCATCATTTTTGTATTTATTGAGTACCCTGTAAAACTTATCTTTAATTTAGCATTGTCAAAATTAATTTTTTTTCAAAAACCAACTTTTATCAAGAATAAAATTTTCTGTGAAGTCAATAATAAAAAAGTTTCCTATGGAAATGGCGCTTAGATCATTTTTCCCCTGTACCCTTCATATGTATACACATTTTATAGAAATAACATGTTTTTAATTTTCTTATTAGTCTGACAACCATTTCATCATTTAGCCATGTTGATTTCAGTTTGACAATATAATTGAATTATATTTCAATATAAAAGGTCTCAAAAGAGCGGGACATATTTTCCGATTTTCGAATTCTTCTAAAAATTCTAGATAAATTTCATGTAGCATGTCGAATAGCCTCCTTTCCATTGAAATAATTTGATCTGTTTAACTTAGCGCGAAACGATTTGCATCTTCTTATCTTAGTTATTTAGTAATTATCTAGATATACGAAATTTTCGGTTTGGTGGGGAGTATTTTCCAGGTTGTGGTTATGTGGAAGATAAGAAAGTGCAAAACATTTCGTTTGACAATAAACAGTTCGTATTCTACCATAAAGGCGTAAGTCTCAAAAACATTGTTTTTGCTGGTTGTTTTTCGTAAAAGTCGATCGTTATCCACATATATCCATTATTTCAGATTTGATCAGCACCTTGATATCATTTTAATTCGCTGTACCTTTTTTGGTTTTAAAGATACCAAGGTAAACAAAAAAGCAAAATGTAGGGTTGGTAGCCAAGTTTTTTCTAGATTACATATAAAACAAACACCAATAATTTTCTGACATAGAAGCCTACTTTATATAAATAGAACACCCTGTATATTACTACATTTTTGGACTCTCTAGTGAAATCAAAACACATGTCGTGTATAGTATCCTATACCTATCTTTAGCTGTTTACGAAATATTGACAGTTGAAAGTCGGGCATTTTGACAGGCTCTAAACCGCACGAGATCAATGAAAACGGTTTGCACATCTCTATCTTAGGTTTTCATATGCTATCGAATGACAGTGGCTTTCAATTTAATCGGAGGTTTAAACGTTCCGGTCAATTTTATTCGCGGGTTTCATTCAAAGTTACTGTCATCTGATAGCTCATGAAAACCTAAGACAGGAATATGCAAACCGTTTTCTTTGCTCTCGTGCGGTTTAGATTTTAAAGCCTATCAAAATGTCAAAATGCACGACTTTCAACTGTCAATATTTCGTAAACACCTAAAGAAAGATAGGTATAAGATATTATACATGAAATATGTTTAGACTTCTCTAGAGATTCCAAAAATGTAGTAATATACAGGGTGTTCCATTTAAAAATATAGAGTAGGCTCATATGTCAGAAAATCGTTAGTGTTTCATTTTATATGTAACGTTGAAAAAAATTTGCTTTTTTGTTTAACTTGATATCTTTAAAAACAAAAAAGTTACATCGAATCAAAATGTTATCAAGATAAATTGAACGCACGGTACAGGTTGATCCGATTTAGCGTAATTGTGCACTTCATGCATAAACTAGTTCGTGAACTATAGCCAGATTAAAAATTTACTTTCATTTCACCATCTTGACAATATTTTTATCTAGCGAATAAAATGAAAAAGCTGTTACGAAAAAATATGCAAAATCGTACATAATACGTTTATAAAATTGTGCAGGTTGCTAAGAATCTATATAAAACAAAATTATGTACTTATATAAGATCTTTTTTTAGCTTAGAAGAGAACAACTAGACAAATCAAAATTTTCAAAATTATTATTGCAGATGTTCACAAGTTCGTCTAAAACCGTAACTACTTGTGCAAAATAAAATCTCATATAAAAAAACTTTTGTTGTGTATAGATCTTGTTGATCTTTAAAGATTAACTTGGAGCTTATATTATATTATAGTTATATTCAGCATTCAAGGATGCTGTACTTACTACAAGTAATCTACATTCGCCATTCTTAATTTCACTTCAAAAGACATTTTTAACTATTTCTTTCAGGTGTAATGTTTAAATAAATATCCGGCTCTCTTTATGCAGCTTTTTGGATCAAAAAAATGGTTATTCTCTACTCGAAATAAACAGTATTTTATAAATCATATATTTCGTGATGAAAGTTTAAATAAAATAATAGGGGAGAGTAACAATTTTAGTATATAACGTCCCAAAAAATTTTAGTACGGCTCACTTCACTAATGATTGCCGGGGGGTTGACGTCAAGTTAGATTTATTTATTTTCTCCCCACTACATAGTGATAAAGTTGGTCCTCGCTTCTCAAAGGTGCCGCGCTTAAGTGTCGCAGCTATAGTTTTCTTTAGGCTATGCCTATACCTTCGCTTTCGGGCTGAGTGGTTTTCCCTATATACCTTCGCTTTCGGGCTGAGTGGTTTTCCCTATATACCTTCGCTTTTGGGCTGAGTGGTTTTCCCTATATACCTTCGCGTTCAGCTGAGTGGTGTCTTTACAATCTTAACCTTATCCCCGTAAACTATTTCCTAGCAATTATCGTTAATTGCTAAATAATTAGTATCTGTCTTAACGATGAAACGAAGAGCCAACAAACGTAGTGCCGAAGGCACTAGTTCCAGGGGAGAAGAACCTGCTTCTTCGTCCATAGGTAAATAATGGGTTTATATTTTCAATATTTTAAATGGATATTCTACAAGACTTTGTTTTAATAATGTTTTTAGACTCAAAGTAAAGGGAACGGGTACAGCAAACTCATAGTACAGTATATTGGAGTTCGGTAGAATACGTTATTTTGTTTGGGACTTATTCCTGCAATAGGTGGTGTACAAGATAAATCTATTAATCAAACTAAACTTCTGTATTATAAATCAACAACAAGATGGGCTATTGGTAGTAAGAACTTTAAATAGGTATTCCCCAAAATACTACTAATAAACAAATATAAAACAGGGACCTACTGCGTCGACTGATGCCTTCGTCCCGCCCCCCAAAAGAAACCTTCGGGTCACCCCCCAAAAGAACCTGATGTCGTAATTCCGTGGGGGATCCCATACGTCCTGGTCAAGATCTTACCGATTATGCTCCCTACTTGTTGCTAACTTAGGTATCAATTCCTTAAGGTGTGTAGGTATACCGGGTGGTATGTACGAGGACTTCTAGAGTAAATGTTGCGAAATTACCGAGCATTGAGCACAGTGTAAGGGCATGCCTTTTGGATTTTGATACCTAACTCCCTTGCAAAATTGTCACCACTTGTTTTAGGTTTGAGGGTCAAATGAAAGGATGTAATGCAAAATAAAATGTAATTAACTAATTATACATTGGTTTATATGATAATTGTTTATTGAAATGTTGTAAGTCTCAAATATTGACATTTTCCTTTCTATTAAAGAAAATAAATGTATTAAATGGTCTATCATTGTTTTATTACTAGTATTATCTGGTACCGAGGAAGACAAGACTTCTACTTTAGGAACCTACTACTACACAACGTCAATTAAACAGGGTCTGAGCCGACAGTAATAATATTTATTATCATTATTGTTACGATCACGTCCAACAAAGTTGCTGTCTTTTGGGTGCAAAAGGGTGTACCCGGGTCAGTGGCGTTTCACTTCATCTCAGAGAACTGCCCAAATATTTGGGTAACAATTCGTTGAATACTCTGTCTTTACTTTGGGCTGCCCTGTTGATGAAGTACCTCCTTTCTTACTATTTCGAACTGCCCTAATCATAGGGTAACAGCTCTTTTGTTTTAAACTGCCCTTTAATTAGAGTAACAGTAAAACACTCATAAATACATACGGCAAAACTTTTCCTATGTTACACTATTTTCTAGATATAATATCTACTCACCTGTCTTTTTTTTAGCACGCGTTAGTAGTTATACCACTTCTCGTCGCCAATTGTGCTACCACCATATATTAATATTAAACACATTTCCGTAACACAAAATAAGTTTATTATACAATAGTAATAATTATCAAAAATAACAATATAAACTTGACTCTCACACGTCGATAGTACACACACTGAATCATTCGCATCGGTCGACTTTGTTACGTAAGGATTAATCCTCGATGCGCTGCCACAGTTCAAAACCCCAACATAGTTGAGATGGCTTCACGGTTAGCGGAACTTAATCTTTATCGTAAGTTTTCTACTAAGATTAGGCTAGTGAGTGCAGATATTTGGTTTCTAAAGTCTTGTAAAAAATTTAATGTCTTTCCAAATTTTATTAAAATTGTTTTACCAAAATCTTCTCCTGTTACAGAAAAAGTACATTCATTTGCCAGACAAAAGTGGCTGGATTTAGAAAAAATTTAATTTATCAGTAGTTACTGTGTTTATATTAGGTACATGAAATGAAATTCGAAATGCAAAAAAACTGTCGGTTTTTAACAAATTTAATATTTTGAAGTATTTCAGCAAGTCATACAGTATAAAAAAAGAGAGCAAAGGCAAATACTATGTTTTTTTTCTTATAATTTTGGCAACAAGTAATGGTCTAAATTAAAACAAATTTTTTTTCTATGGCTATCTTCCAATTTTGTACATAGGCGAGAAAAAATATATATATAGACATAATTCCCTTCCCTTGTACTCTAAAAGCATTAACATTTTTTTCCCATAAAGTTATTTCTTTTAAGCGGCTTGGTAAAAAACACAACTTATTTTCTCGGTTCTAATAAAACTACAGTTACATGGTTTTTATTTTGGGCAGCAGACTTAAGACCAATGACTAGTCAATACTAGTTTTCAAATAACCTCATACATAAAATAGAAACTAAGGCATTGAAAAAAATTAATAGATTTTGTTTCTTTAAAATTTATATAAGATCAAAATTGATATTTCAGAATGACACCTAATTTGGTTGATCAGCTATCTACAGACGAGGATAGTCTTGGGTCGCCAGGATATGCAGCGATTTCCGACACCCCAAGCAGCTCTAGAGCCCCATCGAAAGGACAGGCGCAAATGAATGCTCAGGATAAGATGTTTTTGGATGCCATCAAATCATTACCTACGCAGAAAGAGGTAACACCCACACACAGTTTCTGTGCACGTTTGAGCGAGAGGTTTTAGTCAGTTGAATTGATCTGAATTAATTTGGGTTTTATTTTGGTGCACTTATTAGCATAAGCATAAGCATCTTTATTTCTACATTAAACAGTTTCTCAACAACATTTCCTAGATCTAATCATGCCTAATGTATGTATACAATACTATCTACTGTTGTTGTGCTAGGCGTTGTTAGCTCAACGCCGTTGCCAACAGTAAGGCACCCTTAGGGGGCTGTTCTTAACCTAATTATTTATAGGGTATGTGGTGCTGCATTGATTGTGACCTTTACTTGGGAAGAAACCCTTCAAAGGCGTTGCCTTCTTTGTTATTTGCTTAGAGCTCAGAAAAAATACTTAGCGAAGGTTACCTGAAGGGGTAAATGTTATTGCCAGGGTAGGTATGCAGGGAAAACATCGAAAAAACCTGCTTGAACTGCCCATTATGAGCAGGCGATCATAAGAATAAAAGGACAATCACACTGTACAACATGAATGAATATATACAAGAGTATATACAAGAATTACTTTATGCCATGTATAGACATAGGGCTGTTCCAGTGTAGTTGAAATTGCATTAGATTAGATTGGTCGAGCCTCACGGGTCCGGCTACGGAGTCATGGATGCTTCGGTGGCTTGAGTTCAGATTATATGCATGGGCACCGCTTGTGCGTATTTATACGCGCAGCGAGTCCCTTGGCAAGCCCCGCCCCTGTGTCCGAACACGGTGAGCGGGCCAACCAAGAAGCAGCTCGCGCATACTACCTTGTTGGTAGGTGCGTTTCTGCTCTCCTGATAGATAGAATTTTAAAGACATTTTAGAAAGTTGATTTTTGAAAACTGGGAGTAATGTGGTTAGAAAGATGGGATGAAAAGTGACGTTATTGAGAGTTGTGAGTTAAGGCGGCCTTAATTGCTTGTAAAATAGTGAGATATCTCTATATATGGTGCCGTGCGGGGTGCGATGTTCGGGGGTATATCTGAGATTGGCCAAATTGGCCGTGAGTGGCGAGCCCTTTATTTGTTGTTCGTAGAACCTGCATGCTATATTGTCAATATATTCATTCACATATTCAATGTTTGCCATAGCATGCAGGTCCGTGATCCTCACTCTATCCCGGCGGGATAGGGAGAAGGCTGCCCGTAAATAATTATTCTGAATAACCTGGAGTCTTTGTTTGTGGCATTTTGCCGCCGAACACCACACCGGGGCACCATATAGTAATGCTGACCTTATAAGCGATCGATAGAGGGTGAGCTTACTGGCAGGACTCAGGTAGGATTTGCCTGCTACCAGCAAGCTCAACCCCTTTTTGATAGCTACGTTTTTATTTACTGTGGATTGAATATGTTTCCCGAAGTTTAATTTGGTGTCGAGAGTAATGCCTAGGTATTTAACCTGGGTTTTCGGCGTTATGACAGTATTCCCTACTACGAGGGGTGTGATGTCGATATCCCGTCTTTTGCGGGTGATTAGAATAAGCTCCGTTTTTGCAGCGTTAAGCGTGACTTTCCATCTCTCGTAGTAGGGAATGAGTGCATTAGATGCGCTGTCAGGTTAGATTTAGCCACCTCTGCTTGAGGGTTGCGGGAATAAATTGCCGTATCGTCGGCAAATAAGGCCAGTCGGGTGCTAGGATGAGACGGGAGATCTGCTATAAAAAGATTGAAGAGTAGCGGCGATAAGACTGTACCTTGTGGCACTCCGGCTAGCAGTCGCCTGTTAGTCGAGGAGCTACAGCCAATCCGGGTGGTGAAAGTGCGCCCGGCAAGGTATGACTCGATGAGCGCTATCCAGTACAGTGGGAAGCTGTACTTTGCTAAAAGCTTGTACAGCAACCCATCGTGCCACACCCTGTCGAATGCTTTCTCTATGTCCAATAACAGGAGCGCTGTAGATTGCCTGCTGTTAAACCCTTTATATATATATATCGGTTGCCAACTTCGCCGTCAGCATGACAGTGCCATGCTGACCGCGAAAGCCAAATTGTTCTCGGGGTAAGATATCCTGCTCTTCGACTATCCTGCTTACCCTCGGCAAGATTAGCCTCTCAGCCACCTTCCCGAGGGTACTTAGCAGGGATATGGGCCGATAAGATGCCGGCAGTTTGAGATCTTTTCCCTGTTTAGGAAAATGAATTATGGCCGCTACCTTCCAGGATTTAGGGAAGTGTTGTAGCCGGATTACCGCATTGACAATATGCATGAATTGAATAAGTGTTTTATTAGGTAAGTTTTACAGGATTATGTTCGGAATGTTGTCCGGGTCGGGAGCTTTGTTTCTCGGAAGACGACAAAGGACTTTGCGTATTTCCGCTGGGGTTATTCTCAGTTTATCAAGCACTGACGGAGGGATAGGATATTTATGTTGTTTAAAAGCATTTACAGTGTTGCTGTAAAGCTGTTGCTCGGGCAGGGTGTTAGGCGCCTCGCTGAAGACGCCCTCCAAGTAATCCGCGAAGGCTTCCGCTTTTTCTTGGTCACCTATAATATCTAGGCCTCTGTGCCTGATAACTGGAATTTGCGTATAGCCTCCGCGGACTCGCTTGGCCAACTTCCACAGCGAGCCATCTTCCCTGTTTACGCGATTTATGTATGCGAGCCACGCATGGTTCCTGTGCTCGCGTATCTGTACCCTGATCTCCTCGGTCAGTGCATTGATTTGAGCGGATTCCTCTCTTGTCCGGTTTCTCTGCCATCTTCGTCGAAAGCGATTTCGAAAGGTGATAAGTTCAAGGATATGGTCTGGGAGGGATCCGGTCC
>JAEQML010052312.1:0-42844 GCA_016904865.1 Pissodes strobi
GTCACGTCACCGACCGGCAACGTCACGTCAAAATATTCTATAGTATATTTTGAATAGCGATGTTCTCATATGCAGGCACCGTCACGGAACGTCACCATCCCGGACCGTCAAGATTTATTTTGAGGAATAGTTTGACGTGCCGTTGACGGTTCCTTGCAGCGGAAAAGCACAATATCGGCTCGTCTTGTAAAAATTTGGCTGTGTGTTCTCGTCAATTTAGAAAAGAACGTTATTTCGATTCGTGATGGATGAAGAAAAATTAATTGAGTGTGTGAGGGAATACACAGAACTATACGATATGTTACATAAGAAATATAGTGATAATTTACACAAAGACAAATTATGGATGAAAATCGGAAGTCAATTAAATGTGCCTGGTAAGTAATCTATTTAATTATATAAGTGGAGGAATATAAAGCAGAAAAATATTAAAACTATTCGTTGCGCCATGGCAGGGCTCCTTTTGCAGATCTAAAAATTGTTTTGTATATTTCGCGCACTTGAAATGCAGAATTGAGTGCACCTTGCCTAGGTATATTTCTCCAATTTGGTTCCCCTTCTGGAGGCTCCGTATGTCGAGCTATCAATATGTTATCTTTAATATAATTATGCAAAATGCAGGTGGTAAGTATTATGTTGTCCACGTTCTCTGGAAGAGAATTTATACTTCTGAAATAGATTCTAAATTTTTGTGCTAAATTTCCAAACGCATTTTCAGAAACTCGCCTAGCTCGCTATAATAAAACATTCTTTGACTGGATCCCCATTTATTACAGATCCAGGATAAGGTCTAAGCAGATAAGTCTTGAGAGGAAAAGCCTCATCTCCGACAATTACGTAGGGTGCGGAATTTTCAGTTCCAGGAAGATATTTATCCTTCGAAACATTCATTCTATTTTGTTGTAACGCTTTTCCAAAATTTGAGTTAGCAAAAATTCCTCCGTCACTGTTCTTTCGATAGGACCCAACATCCACTGCAATAAACTTATAATTGGCGTCTACTAAAGCCAATAAAACTATCGAAAAAGTGCGTTTATAGTTAAAGTATTGTGAGCCGCTATTGGGGGGTGCAAAAATTTCCACATGCTTGCCGTCTAGCGCTCCTAAACAATTTCGAAAGTTCCATATTCTCCAGAACTCGTCAGCAATTCTCTCCCAATCTTTTCCTTGTGGGGTTGGAAATACCTCTGTTAGTAAGTTATTAATTATAGCTTGGCACACTTCTTTGACTATATAATGCACAGTGGAATGTCCTAAACGATAACTAAAGGATATAGTCTGAAACGAGTCTCCAGTTGCTAAAAATCTAAAAAAAAATATTTAATTTAGGTTTCATGTTTTATGATTTGGTTCTATTTTATTTCTAGGGCCAACATGCAAAGCAAGATGGATCTCTTTGAGGGACCAGCTAAGAAAGGCGTTGAAAAAGAAAGTCACAAAAAGTGGACAAGCAGCCAATAGTACAAAAAAACGGAAGTATGACGATTTTATATCTTTTATAATCCCTTATTTCAAGGAGAGGGAAACTAAATGCAACATTGGTGATCTAGGAAGCGCTGATGAAGAAAACAATGATGGAGAAGAAACTAATGATGGAGGAGACACTAATGATGGAGGAGAACCTGTAGAGTACAGTGCTTCTGAAAATGATGACATTCATGAAAATAAAGCTGAAAATCCTCGAAAACGGAGATATGCGCACTCTCCTATACGAACAATATCTCCCAAAAAAATGCCAGCTCATTCCTCTTCTAAGGTGAGGAAAACGAATAGACCTGAAACAGTCTCATCTGTTCTAATGAATTATTCACTCGACAGTGATAAGCAACAGTCACAGTCCCCATCAAATTCTGACCCTATTGATTTGTTTTTCAATAGTCTGTCAGCAACAGTTAAAATACTTACACCCGAATATCAACATATAGCTAAAACAAGACTATTTTCAATTGTGTCTGATCTAGAATGGACACAACTACAGAGGAATAATAACCAACAGAGTACTCCAGCCACGCAGGCGTCGGCTTTTAAAACTACAGGACTACGACCACTACAAGAGACACAGAGAAGCACAATGCTGCGGGTTACGATCCCGCTGGTATCGCCCGAACAACACTATGAATGTTTCACTCCATCTACAAATTCTGTGGCGTCTTCAACTCAAAGTTATTATGAAAATTTCGACACAGAAAATTTCTGACCAAAATAAAAGCTAAAGCAAACTATATTTATCATGCGTTAGAATCCGTTGTCATGTTTTCCTTTACTTTAGAATAAAAATATTTTTCATTAACACGCTTTTATTTTAGCTTCACTTGTAGGATTGTATGTATGTATGTGTGTATGTATTATGTCAGTAACAAATCTAGGAAGTGGATTTTGAATGACTTGTCCGATTGATTTGAAATTTGGTACGCATTTATAGTTCCGGTGACAATATAATGATATGGTATCATCGAATCCAGGGGCGTATTTAGGGGGAGGGGCTACATTTTGTTTTGTTTATGACTAAAACGTAAAAAAAACGCTTTTAACATACTAAAAAGTATGAAATTAATAATAGTTTAAAAAACTAAAAAACACTGTTTCATAGCAGATCGAACTAAAAAGTAAAAAGTTATTTTAATTATAAAAAAACGTGGGGTGATTTATAATTTATTTTTATACTAACTCTACTTTAAGAATTAGATACTAATGAAATATCTATAAAAAACGATGTAGAGCACCCCACGCATTTTTATGATTTTTTTTTTTGTTTATCACTTTACTAATATTTTAAACTCTCTGAGAATTATGTTACTATTTAAAATTAATTTTTACTTTTAAGTTCGATCTGCTATAAAAGCGTGTTTTTTGGTTATTTAAACTATTATTTATTTTTAATTTGGGTGTTTCTTAAACCATGTTCTTACCTTAAACATACCATTAGCTTTCCTTTAGGACTGATTGCTTCTCGAAATGTAGTGTTATTCTTCTGAATTTACTTCTCAATTTTAGATAATAGTACATAAAACTGATCCTAACTCATTCTGAAGTATTTGTAAAAACAAATTTGATCAACTTCTAACTGCTTGAACAATGTGTAGTATTCGCCTACACATTTTCCATTAACAAATAAATTTCGTACCCACATCTTTTTCTTAGTTCTATGGCTAGCCTGCTCCTCTTCGTCCAAAATTAAAGCAATCATTGCTAATTTTTCTTTGCTAAACTTGCATGCTAAACTTGCTTTGTTCATTTTTCGGAATTACATACAATATTTAGGCACTATAGTGAGCATGTAGCACTGTTAAATTCCAATGAGATTTGAAGTGACGGAGCCTAATCTGATCATATACTGCGAATGAGCGACAGTTTTAACGTGACGTTGCCGGTCAGTGACGTGACGTTGACGTTGCGTAAAATGCGAATCGACCTTAATTCAGTGGGATCAATTTGATCTGTCAGGACTTGCTTCGTTTTTTCGGCACTCTGAGACTGATTTTTGGGAACGACAAGTACTGCAGGTTGTGTATTATTTCTGACGATGGACGCATAGCTAGAAGGTTGATAGGGCAAGCTACTACTTCGGCTGAAAGTCAATACCTTTTCTGATATGGCCGAAGATAGGTCAGTTCTTAATGACTCGAAGGCAGTAGTGAGGCTAGTAAGGGCTAACTGCAGTTGATCATTTATCAACTGTTTTAAGCTGACCTGGTCGATAGATATGCATCTAGACACACAAGAATCACATTTCCAAGATAAACCACTAACCTCTGATATCAAATTGGCAACATCGACGGACTTGTGAATACAAGCGATATGGGAAGCATTTTTGCATTCGCTATAGCACAGTTTTTTGCGAGATGTTATTATCTCCTTGCAAAAAACACAGTTAGTCATTTTAACAAGTGGAAAAGGTTAATTAAACACATTAAAATACAGATAATTCGTGCACCAGAACAAGCAAATAACTTCACTATCGAATTGAGTGACCCGAGAAATATGTATATGCCGACTTTTGTCCGAAACTGTAAAGTTTATCGGTAAGAAACGTGAACTATTTACCGAGCAAAAATTTTAACGTCTTCTTTCATTTGCATCAATGTGGAACTCACTCACCCAGGACATCTGTTTTCCTATAATTACAACCTACAACTATTCAAGAACCGTGTCAATGAACATCTTCGCACACACACCGCTCGTCGAGCGCCATAGGATATCTCTTTAGTGAGTGTGTGTCACTGCCATAAAAGAAAAGTATCAAAACAAAAATGTAAGCCAGGACGAGGACAATGAATACTATCAAAACATCACCGAGAAATGAATGTGATAACGTGAATTAGTTAACAATTAAATACTGCCATTTTCTGACCGTGGCTGTCGTGGACTTGAGGCGTCTAAACGTAGAAACTGTACTTATTACATTTTATTTTCCAGTAATAATATTTCATTTGGTTAATATACATATTCTCTAAAATAGCAAAATATCAAGTACGAAATGTAATAATTACTAGCAATGCTACATTAATGCAAATCAACTAAAATGAAAATAATACGGAATTTCATGATAGTATAAGCCTACAAATAACTTCCATCATGAGACGAAGTTGCAATTGCAAGATAAGGTAAGGCTAATCGTCCCAAAATAACATATTGCAAGTATATTTTCATTGTTGTTTTCATTCCGATTTACACTTCAAGAGCTCTAAGAAACCCCGTTTCTGCTGGGAAAGTTAAAAATTAAAAAAAGTACATGAAGAATGTATCAAAAAACGAAGAAAATACTCCCATTAGCTAATAAGTCCAAAAAGACCATTTGCCCCAAAAAATAAATAAACAATGCATTAAAACTAGAACCCACCACACCCATACAAGGTATATATTTTATAAAATTAGGACACTATTAGACCATTTAACTTAAAATCTCAAACAAGTATAATATTGTTGGCATGACTGTTCTCGAAGCAAAATTGGATTCGCATTGCTGAAACCCATTAAATATTAAATATTTACTTTTATGTAAGCCAACCACATGTGTGATATCTTTCACCCTTTCCGAAGGACAATTAAATAAATGGATACTATCAAAACAGATCGCTGAATCGCTACAACGAGATGTGAATGTGAATTAGTTAACAATTAAATACTGTCATTTTCTTACCGTCGCCGTCGTGGACTTGGGGCAACTAAATGTAGAAACTGTATACCTATTATATTGTATTTTACAGCTAATACGTCAATAAAGACCATTTGTCTTAAGAAATAAATAGAGAATGCATTAAAATTAGAACCCAGTACACCCATACAAGGTATATATTTTCAAAAATTAAGAAACTATGAGACCATTGAAGTAAAAGTCTCAAACACAACTAATATTGTGGGCATGCATGTTGGAGTTTAAGCTGCTGAAACTAACTTAATTACTTTTATGTAAGCCAACCACATGTGAGATATCCTTCACCCTTTCCGAAGGACAATGAAATAAATGGATACTATCAAAACAGATCGCTGAATCGCTACAATGAGATGTGGATGTGAATTAGTTAACAATTAAATACTGCCATTTTCTGACTTATTACATTTTAATTGCAATAATAATATTTCATTTGATCAATATACATATTCTCCAGACTAGCAACATTTGAAATTGTATTTTGCATAACTTTATCATTCTATTACGAATCCTAAAAGTTTCGGGTTCAATAAATGTTTCTGGCAGCAACTCTAAATCAGGCGCCTAATGCAAAATATACATTTCCTATATTTCTACCAACTTTTGTTACTTATTCGCACCGTTAACTTTCGGGAAGTTGCCGGTTGCAAATTTTTTCGACTCGATGACTTCTCTCAGCGTAACGTGTAAACGCGAAACTCGAATCCACGGTATCGGCAGGGCCGAAGCAATCGATGAATACAAATCTTTCAATATGGATAATCAGGAGTGAAAATCGAGGATAAAATTGAATTTATCCAACTTTACAATATAACGAAATATTAAATAAGCATTTCTAGATGTGAGTTGTTCCTGCAATCTAAGGATAGTTCAGATAAGTAGATTATATCTTCTGCTAAAGTGTTTCTAATTGTCTGGAAATAACACATCAAATGTATCAAAATAGTATATCCATTTTTAATATAGCGGCTACATGAAGTCAATATCGAGGGTAATATTGGGGAAGTGCAGATGATTTCGGAACACCTGGAAGACTTTAAAAATAATAGTAATTCGTATATTCCGAAGACTAAAAATTATTTGTTTGATGGCCGTGGCACACACACTAAAGGGAGATTTTATGGCGCTCGACGAGCGGTGCGTGTGCGAAGATGCTGATTGACACGGTTCTTGAATAGTTGTAGGTTGTAATTAGGGAGAAACAGATGTCCTGGGAGTGATGCAGTGCGCCAGACAAAGGAGCTCTTGTAAAGCGATGTTCTAGGTGTTTTCAGTTGTACGATGAACTGGCGGGCTCTTGCCGTCTGTTGTGACTGTCTGACAGGCGTTGCTAGGGGCGGTATGAGGCGGGCCAAATCCTGGGAACATCTGCTGTGAAAGTATCCGTAAAACAGGGACATCACGGTCTTATTTGCGATTTGTAGATCAAGAGCAACCGATGCGGTGTATACAGTTTTTTGTTGCGAAATAGCGCACCAAGCTTCTGGGAGGCTGATTTTGCGATGTTAGCAACGTGGTCATGCCAGGACATATTGTTGTTGACCGAGATACCCAGTAGTCTGATTGACGAGGATGAAGAAATGGTCGATCCTGCCATAATGATGTCCGGGCCCGCCGTATTGGCCCTATTGGTAAACGTAGCTGCTTGGATCTTTGCTGCATTGAACTGTGCCAAATTTTTGTCGCCTCAAGTTTGAAGTTTCTTCAGGTCTTGATTAATTGGTGTAATCTCCTCCTGTCGGCGGTGATAAGTCTCCGTTGCTAGTAAAGGTTTTTCTGATCTAAATTGGGAGACAAGGGTACTGTCATCTGCAAAATTGTAAACAGCATTGTTCGTTTCAGTCAACAGGTCATTAATATAGATGAGGAACAGAGCTGGTGAAAGTATTGCGCCCTGAGGTACACCCGCGTTAATGGTGAATGTGTTTGAGATGTGTTTATCAACTGCATCTACGATTATCATAAATCAACTAATTCCAAAAGTCATGAAAATTGTAACTTATCATTTGCAGAAATCCTTTCCTTATAATCAACACATCTCACATGACATGAAGATTGAAAAGAAGGAAACAATTATTTGGTTTTATTAACAGCAGGACTGAGTTACATACAGCAAAGGCTCTTGTTGCTGAATAAGAAGCTATTACTTTGAACAAAGATTCATAAATATTTGGTTTGAACAACCAAAACAAAAATTTAAATTCGCTTCTGATCCATGTTTCTTAAGCAAGAAATATTGAGAACAGCTTATTACAGAAGATGCGAGCTACATAATCTTCCTCTTTCTCACAAAATAATGGTGTATCATCTGAACCATTGTCTGTGTTCTTTATCTTTATCAAAAACTCTAGTAGATATTCCTAATGCTTTAGTTTCTTTTTCACCAGAATCCTGGCCTGCTGTTTCTATTTCAGGTGTGGAGTTGGTTTCATATTTCTCTCCTTTTCTGTTAGTTTGGCGCTTACTTTGAGGCAACTGAAAGAGACGATATAGAGTGTTAAGTTGACATCTGATCCATTTTTCCTAAGCAAGAGATATTGAGAACAGCTTATTGCAGAAGAATATGCAAGCTGCATAATCTTCCACTTCCTCACGAAATAATTGTGTATCATCTGAACCATTGCCTGTTTTCTTTATCTTTATCAAAAACTTTTTCCTCGCTTCCCTAGCAGATTTTCCTAAAGCTTTAGCTTCTTTTTCAGCAGGATCCTGGTTTGCTGTTTCTATTTCAGATGTGGAATTGAGGGTTTAATATTTCCCCCTTTTCTGTTAGTTTGGCGCTTATTTTGGGGGCATCTGAAAGAGGCTATATGTCGGCTAGAGTGTTAAGATGGCATCTGATCCATTTTTCCTAAGCAAGAGATATTGAGAACAGCTCATTATAGAAGATGCAAGCTGCATAATCTTCCCCTTCCTCATAAAATAATTGTGTATCATCTGAACCATTATCTGCTTTCCGTATCTTCACCAAAAGTTATTTCTTCGCTTCTCTAGTAGATGCTCTTAATGATTTTGCTTCTTCTTCAGCAGAATCCTGTTTTGCTGTTTCTATTTCAGGTGTGAGGTTGAGGGTTTTATATTTCCCCCCCTTTCTGCCAGTTTGGCGCTGACTTTGGGGGCATCTGAAAGAGGCGATATGTCGGCTAGAGTGTTAAGTTGGCATCTGATCCATTTTTCCCAAGCAAGAGATAATATGAACAGCTTATTATAGAAGATGCAAGCTGCATAATCTTCCCCTTTCTCACAAAATAGTTGTGGATCATCTGAACCAATGCCTGTTTTCTTTATCTTCACCAAAAGTTTTTATTCGCTTCTCTAGTAGATGCTCTCAATGATTTAGCTTCTTTTTCAGCAGAATCCTGGTTTGCTGTTTCTATTTCAGACGTGGAGTTGAGTGTTTCATATTTCCCCCCTTTTCTGTTAGTTTGGCGCTTACTTTGGGGCATCTGAAAGAGGCGATATGTCGGCTACAGTGTTAAGTTGGCATCTGATCCATTTTTTTCTAAGCAAGAGATATTGAGAACATAAGGAAGAGATATTGAGAACAGCTTATTATGGAAGATGCAAGCTGCATAATCTTCCCCTTTCACACAAAATAGTTGTGTATCATCTGAACCATTCTCAGTTTTCTTTATCTTCACCAAAAACTCTTTCTTCGCTTTTCTAGCAGATTTTCCTAATGCTTTATCTTCTTTTTCAGCATAATCCTGGTTTGCTGTTTCTATTTCAGGTATGGAGTTAAGGGTTTCATATATCCCCCCTTTTCTGTTAATTTGGCGCTTACTTTGGGGGCATCTGAAAGAAGCGATAAGTCGGCTAGAGTGTTAAGTTGGCATCTGATCCATTTTTCCTAAGCAAGGGACATTGAGAACAGCTTATTATAGAAGATGCAAGCTGCATAATCTTCCTCTTCCTCACAAAATAATTGTGTATCATCTGAACCATTGTCCGTTTCCTTTATCTACACCAAAAACTTTTTCTTCGCTTCTCTAGCATATTTTCCTAATGCTTTAGCTGCTTTTTCAGCATAATCCTGCTCTGCTGTTTCTATTTCAGGTGTGGAGTTGAGGGTTTCATACTTCCCCCCTTTTCTGTTAGTTTGGCGCTTACTTTGGGGGCATCTGAAAGAGGCGATATGTCGGCTAGAGTATTAAGTTGGCGTCTGATCAATTTTTCCTAAGCAAGAGATATTTGAGAACAGCTTATCGTGGAAGATGCAAGCTGCATAATCTTTCCCTTTCTCATAAAACAGTTGTGTATCATCTGAACCAATGTCTGTTTCCTTTATCTTCACCAAAAGTTTTTATTCGCTTCTCTAGTAGATGCTCTTAATGACTTAGCTTCTTTTTCAGCAGAATCCTGGTTTGCTGTTTCTATTTCAGACGTGGAATTGAGGGTTTCATATTCCCCCCCTTTTCTGTTAGTTTGGCGCTTACTTTGGGGGCGTCTGAAAGAGGCAATATGTCGGCTGGAGTGTTAAGTTGGCATCTGATCCATTTTTTTTCTAAGCAAGAGATATTGAGAACAGCATATTATGGAAGATGCAAGCTGCATAATCTCCCCCTTTCTCACAAAATAGTTGTGTATCATCTGAACAATGTCTGTTTCCTTTATCCTCACCAAAAGTTTTTCTTTGCTTCTCTGGTAGATGCTCTTAATGATTTAGCTTCTTTTTCAGCAGAATTCTGGTTTGCTTTTTCTATTTCAGATGTGGAGTTGAGGGTTTCATATTTCCCCCCTTTTCTGTTAGTTTGGCGCTTACTTTGGGGGCAACTGAAAGAGGCGATATGTCGGCTAGAGTGTTAAGTTGGCATCTGATCCATTTTTCCTAAGCAAGAGATATTAAGAACAGCTTATTATATAAGATGCAAACTGCATAATCTTCCTCTTCCTCGCAAAATAATTGTCTATTATCTGAATCATTGTCTGTTTTCTTTATCTTTATCGTTACTTTTATCTTTATCTTTATCAAAAACTTTTTCTTCGCTTCTCTAGTAGATATTCTTAGAGATTTAGTTTTTTTCAGCAGAATCCTGGCCTGCTGTTTCTATTTTAGGTGTGGAGATGAGGGTTTCATATTTCTCTCCTCTTCTGTTAGTTTGGCGTTTACTTTGGGGGCAAGTGGAACAGGCGATATGTTGGCTAGAGTGTTAAGTTGGCATCTGATCCATTTTTCGTAAGCAGGAGATATTGAGAACAGCTTATTATAGAAGATGCAAGCTGTATAATCTTCCTCTTCCTCACAAAATAATTGTGAACTGGACCATTGTCTGTTTTCTTTATCTTCCCCAAAAATTCTTCTTCGCTTTTCTAGCAGATTTTCTTTATGCTTTAGTTTCTTTTTCAGCATAATCCTGGTTTGCTGTTTCTATTTCAGGTGTGGAGTTGAGGGTTTCATACTTCCCCCCTTTTCTGTTAGTTTGGCGCTTACTTTGGGGGCATCTGAAAGAGGCGATATGTCGGCTACAGTGTTAAGTTGGCATCTGATCCATTTTTCCTAAGCAAGAGAAAGCTCATTATAGAAGATGCAAGCTGCATAATCTTCCTCTTTCCCGAAAAATAATTCTGTATCATTTGAACCATTGTTTGTTTTCTTTATCTTCACAAAACACTTTTTCTTCGCTTCTCTAGTAGATATTCTTAATGACTTGACTTCTTTTCCAGCAGAATCCTGGTCTGCTGTTTCTATTTCAGGTGTGGACTTGACGGTTTCATATTTAGGTTAGATTTGCGTTTGTTTTGAGAGCAACTAAGAGGCGATACGTCGATTAGAGTGAGTGAACGACTATTCTTCAGTTGCTGTTTGGGTCGAAATGGTTGTTGATTCGCCTGTTACCTTAGGAATATCAGCAGTATCTGCTGGGAAAAATAACTGATAGGGAGAAACCTCTGTATTCAGTGGATTTAGCCCTGTAGAATAAAAACACTCAGAGTATTTTTTTAATGTCGTGGCTTTGTTGTAGCTCCATTCAACAAACTGGGAACTTGGTAGTAAGTGACAGTTCTTCCAGGATGATTTCTAATCCAGCTATTTAGTGCTTGATAATAATGAGTGTTAACAGGCCTATAAAAACTATCATCAATGGGTTGCACTCTATGAGTGCAATGTGGCTAAAAACAAAACAAAACGAAGTCAACATAGTTTGCTGGATTTATGGCTAACGTGCCCATCTAGTAGCAAGAAAACTTTTCGTCACTTAGCTTGGTGAAGTTCACGAAACACTTCATCCCTTTAATGAAAATATCTGTAGGTTCATTGCTCTCTTTTATGTTTTTTTATGGGAAAGATTAATACAGACGGTACAAAAGTTCCGACAGCATTCATTTAACGCATCACTGTTATATACTGATCACGATCTGCACTTGTCAAAATTCTGATCTGCCTTCTTCTCTTCGTGGTAAAAATTGACTCAGGTGTTTTAAGGGAATTCTTTAGCCAGTTTTCTGATGGTAGTTTTTGTCATGTCAAAAATCAGCTGTAATGTCTGAGAATGCACATTAGATATAAATCTTCTAATTTATCGAAAAATACTAGAACTCGCTTGAAAAACCTTTTAAACTCTAAAGCATTATTGCTTGTATTTTGATTATTTTCGTTTTAAAATTATTTATTTAAATATAACTTAATTTGTGGCGTACCTAAATGTTAATTTAAGTTCTTTTATATGCAGCAATTTTTAACTGATCGCTCGGAACTTTAACTGTACTTACCTTTCGATCCAGGCTTGCCGTCAATACCAGGTGGTCCTGGAGGACAATCTATAACAGCCGTCGTCCCATTACCAGTAAGAACTCCTTGATTTCCCGGCGGTCCAGGGACTCCCGGCTCTCCCTTTGACCCTGTGGCACCAGGCGTGCCTGGAAAGCCGTCGACCCCTGGCTCTCCTGAATTAATGTTTTATATTACCATATAAAATATATATATTAAACTGATGCCGAATGCCATATTATAGAGTTTACTGAACTCATAAATATATAAATAGTTTCAAGTAACAAAGTTATCCAATCAAATTAAAAATAAACTATTTATCAGTTAGTGATCAGAAAGACTTAAGGTTTCCAAGAGTAAAGTATGAAGCAAGCGCAGACATGTTTCTTTGGAAGGCAGAGTGATACCTTATCCATATTATATGAATTTAAATGTTTCCTATATATCTACTCTCAGGTAAATTAATATATCCGACATACCTGGATTCTATGCGTGTTTGGCTTGTTACTCAGGTAGGTATAGCTTTAAGGCATCAGCTAAATGAATATATCTAATTTCTCCGCTTAGCTAATATATATTATCCATCGTTAAGTTATTTGATTACATGAACTGTAATTGTACAAGGTATTAAATTCAAAAATTTCAACGGGGATATCTATGAAACTACAATATTAGTTTGGAAAATAGTATTCACATTTTTTTTATCACTTACAAATTTTAAGACGTCCCCTTGAAGCTTTTTAAACTTACAACTTTGCATGTATTACACGTATACATGTTGACTTGAGGAAAGCCTTTAATAAGAATAATTAGGTACATCACATGCACAAAATTAATTCTATACTTAATACAAAATGTTACTTTACACAACAGAAACAAGTCAACAAGTGAGGAAAATTACTACCTTTGAGGCCTGAAGCGCCTTTTTCACCTGGTAATCCTCGATCTCCTCTATCCCCCTTCGGACCTACGGCACCCTTGGGACCTAACTGGCCCTTATCTCCTTTCAGGCCCGCCTCACCTGGTAGACCGGGTTCTCCCTTACTCCCTGGTATTCCTGGTCGTATTATAGGTGCACCTGACGATCCCTGGAAATTTTAAAATTACACATTATTAAGAAGAAGTATTAACGAAGAACATTAATAAGTGGCTTGAATCTAAGAATAATGAAGTAGAGAAGGATGGTTACTTCCCATAAGAGCATATGCTCACTCACTATCGCCCCCGTACCCCGCGGTCCGCTCACCCGCACGTCGCTGTGACGCCATTGCTGTTATTGCAACTTCTATGCAAATTCGCAGTGCTTTTGTCGTAAACCAAAAATCACTTTGAAGACAGAATTGAGACTTTGGTATAAAATCATAACAACATAGGCTTTAGATATCTAGGTTTTCTCAAAGGCGTGGTAAATTTGCCTGGAATTGAGCCATGCTTTTGACATATATTAAATACATGACGCAATTGATTCAAGTGCGTACATATTTAGGTCAATTAATTTGTTTTTTCGGTGAATTAACCTAAATCTCGATCTAAGGGAAGAAATAATTGATTCATGTGATTTATCTCTTTCAAAATAAAAAGGCTCATATATTCTCTTCTAACCTCCCATAATTCTGCGACAAATTACAAAAAAATATATAATTTTTAAGCTGATATGGATTTGTACCATACCATCACTATACCGATTTATCCTCGTGTCTATTTAAATTTAATCGAAATCAGGCATCACGGTTTTTCAACCATGCTACAATAATTTATCGGAAAAATCTGTTGATCCCAAGATTAAAATATCTACTATACTTTTGCTGAAATTTATTTTGTTCCAATAAATTTTAACGATCCTGGCAACAGTTGCAAGACAAATAAGATATGAGAACGGTCGGGCAATAAATTTTCTCACTCTCTGTGTCAAAAGCAAAAAGTGTGATGTTGCATTTTTAGTGCGGCAGTATGAGGAATTACTTAAACAAGGGCACGCTGCTTAAAAATAATTAATTAGATGCACTTAACTCTCCGGGATATGCGCTTTTAATGTTAACAAGTTTACATTGGCGAATTGCGAATGAGGTATTGACAAATATATTGCAAATGAAATATTTGTGTCATTAAGCATGTATTATCCAGTACCTTCAAAAATCCAAAATACTAATAGAGTTTTATTTCGAATGAGCAAAATTCTCATTTTATATGTGGCATCAGCGCCGCGTCAGCTGATTGTGCCGGGTTTTGTCGATAAAGTTCTCATTTTTAAGTCAAATTAAATTGTAACTTATGTATGTGCGCCTTGCTTGTTCGTTAAGGTAGCCTAATTAGTGAAGGCCAGTTGTGTAAATCTTTTTTTGAGAGAAAAATTAAGTGTACAATACCCGAACAATGCGCTAAACGGTGCGGTGTTGCCAGTTGTTCTCGTCATTTCTGAAAACCATGGAGTGCGATGTCTGCAAAGACAAAATCAGGGAGGTATTCAAGTGCGATGGGTGCCGAGTTTGTGTGTGCAAGGTCTGTGCATGCTTGACTTCGTCAGAAGTTAAAGTTGTACAGCTCAATACTAGGGTTATGAAATTTTATTGCAAGAAATGTCTATCTTTTGAGACCTTTACCCTACTGAAAAGCACCATCGAAGACAAAACAAATATTATTAGGAGTAAGGATGAGATTATCTCCTTATTAAAAAAAAAATTGAGGATTTGGAAAACGTGCAGCAAAATTCAAACCCAACAGGTATGTCGTACACATCATACAGTAATGCTTGGTCAAGCAAATTCAGAGCAAACTAACTAATCATAATTTCCTTAGTTTGATAATTAAGCCAAAGCGAAACCAAAACATAGGAAAAATAGAGACTGACTTGAAAGAAAATATTAAACCGTCTGATTTAAAAATTGCTATTAGGGATACTCGTAGCACTGCAAAGGGGCATTTAATTGGAAACTGTAAAAACAAACAGGACCTAGATGCACTAAAGAAAGAAGCTTAAAAAATTAAGTGGTTACGAAATAGAAATATAAAAACTAAGGAAGCCTCGCATAAAGATAACAGGTTATGATGGCAGGATAGCCAAGGATGATTTGGAAGAATGCATTAGAGAGCAAAATCACTTCATTAACGTGAATGATGAACTCAAAATTACATTTGTAAAAAAGATTAAAGACCGGTACACAGTATTTGGGGAGTGTTCTCCTTCCCTGTTTCAGAGATTTATGGCTGTTGGGAAAGTATTTATCGGATGGGAGAGGTATCCAATTTACGAAGATATTGGTGTTACCCGTTGTTTCAAGTGTCAAGAACCTTTTCATAAAGCTATCACTTGCCCAAACCAATTTTCTTGTGAGCAGTGTTCAGGACAACATAATTTTCGTGAGTGCGACAATAAAGCTCATAAACAGTGCAAAAACTGTATGATGTCTAATCCGAAACATAACCTAAACTATAAGACTGACCATGGAGCTGGTGATCCTTGCTGCCCTTCTTATCAATACCTGGTGTCTGTTTTGAGGGGTAAGATTGATTATGGTACTATCAATGGCTAATAACGTACAAGAAGAGGTTGAACTCATGGAAAATCTTGACAGTTTGGTTAATGACATTAGGGAGGAAACTATTACGAACTGTGATATATTAGGCAATAAAATTGATTTAGGTAATAAAATTTTAACCGCATTACATCTTAATATTCGTAGGATAAAGAAAAACTTTAATGAACTAATTAGTTTTCTTGAGAGATATAAACTGAAATATTGTGATATTATTGTTCTTACAGAGTCTTGGCATCTTGAAGGTGGTGATAACTTCTGCATTGACGGTTACACTATGTATTATAATGGTGCGGACTTTAATAAGAATGATGGCACGGTGGTCTACGTGAGATCCAATTTAAGGCATACGGTAGCACACACGAAACTCAACTTTTCCAGAGTTACCCTTACAACCGTGAAGTTAAATGTCAGTGGTGTCTCTGTTAGAATATCTTGCATCTATAGGCCGCCTTCTACAAGTACGCCTCTTTTCCTTTCTGACATTGAAGCCTAATTCTCGAATCTGACAGTCAGTCAGGTCGATGTCCTGTTGGGGGATATCAATCTGAACTTGCTTGATGTAAACAATAACGAAGTTATGACTTATAATGCAATATTAAACCATTTTGGCTTTGTTTCCACCATTAACTCTCCTACAAGGATTACAACGGATTCATCCACGGACTTAGATCATATATTTTTGAGAAAAAATGTGAGGACCAACCTCCGATACTCATCTTACATTATGCATTCTGCCATTACAGACCACTATCCAACCATGTTTAATGTATATAGTGATAAACAAAATACAGTCTAATATACATGAGAGAAATGTTCTCTATACTGTCAATAAAATAGATTACACATTATTAAAGAACCTGATGGAAAATCAAAATTTTGATAGAGTCCATAATACACAAGACCCGGAAACTGCAATAGAAAGCTTAAATAATATAATCTCTGATGCCCTATATCAAGTTAAATCTCAAAAAAGATATTTTAATAAAAAAATCAAAAAGATTAAACCCTGGATTATAAACGGTATAATTACTGGCATAAAAAAGAAGGACAAAATGAAAAAAAAAACTACTACAACATAATACTTTGGAGAATAAAATGGCTTTTACAGAGTACCGTAACAATATACACAACTTGATTCAAAGACGTAAACATGACTTTTATAAGGCCAAAATTCTGAATACTGGTACTAATATCAAAAAAATTTGTGAAGTTATAAAGGATGCATCGGACTCTGATACTGTTAGGCATGACATGGATCTTAACATTATCCATAATAATACTAGGTTTAGTAACAGCTTGGATTTGGCTAATTTTTGTAATGAGTTTTTTGTTAATATTGGTTGCAACATGTACAGAGAAATAAAGTCACCTCCTAATCCCCTTCACATAAAATCAACAGCATCCTGCTCTATGCTTTTAAGGCCGACCAATAAAAACGAAGTTATAAAACAAAAAATTTCCTTACTAAAGAATTCTTGCGCTCCTGGTGCTGACGGCATAACCTGGAAAACAGTTAAACACCTTCACATGTATACTTCTCCACTCGCTCACATCATTAATCTAATTTTTCGCATAACTAAAGTGCCTAAATCTCTTAACACGTTCGCGACGACGTGTACCATAAATGGTACATGACAAGCCCCAGTTATCGGCGTCGTGTGCCACACGTGGAACACGTGTTTTAATAAATCTATGCTTTGATAATACCGAACGCGTATAACGTAGGGTCTTTATATTGCAGTAACGCCTGTAGAATTGCTGTATCTGCACCAGTGTACCATCGGTGGCGCACTCGTCCCGGCGTAAGTGAGGTATTCAAAATAAAATTCTAGTGCAGTGACAGGAGGCCCTTTCGCCCCTTCCAGCAAAGTAAAAGTCTTCCTAACCCTGGAACTCATGATCTACCTGAAACTAACAGGAAAAATAGAGTGTCTGGTGTCCTCCTTTATAGTGGCCACAAGTGGTACACGACGCCCCCAAGGCAAAAACTTGCGCTGCGGGCGTCATGTACCACGAGTGGTACACGGGAAAAAACGGTTAAAACATAAAAAAACTAAAAATCGAACGTTCATAAACCTTTATTTACCATAAAACTACAAATTCAAGATATTAAAATAAAAATATAAATTTCGTCCCGGACTAAGATACAGCGTAACTACCCGTCGTCGTGAACGTGTTAAAGTGGTAGTCGTTAAACCCATTTGCAAGTCCGGGGACAAGACTGAAATAGGCAACTACCGCCCCATTAGTATTATCAATACATTTTCTAAGATTTTTGAAAAATGTTTGAAGGATAGTTTGGTGGAATTTTTTAACCAAAATAATATTTTATCTGAACGTCAGTTTGGATTTAGGAGCGGTCTTAGTACAATGGATGCGGTTTGTGAATTGTGTGAACAAGTCACTAATAATCTGGACAACGGTAAAAAGTGTCTAGCTGTTTTTTTGGATCTGGCGAAGGCATTCGACACTGTGCCACATGATCTGCTTCTTATGGTGTTGAGATCTTGTGGAGTAAGAGGTACCATGGTGGATGTCTTCGGTGATTATTTGAATGACAGAACACAGTCTGTTAAGGTTGGACATACAGTGAGCGACCCTCTTAAGATTAAGATTGGCATTCCGCAGGGTACTGTGCTGGGGCCATTTCTGTTTATTGGATATATCAATTATCTGACTAACATTTCAATTCAGAATGGTTCAGTAGTATCATATGCTGATGAAACAGCTGTTATTTTTTTTTTTTGGAGAAACATGGGACTTGGTGAGAAACTATGCAATTAATGGCATAAGTAAAATAAAACACTGGTTGGACTCTTTTAAACTTCCACTAAATGTCCCAAAAACCAACTACATTGCTTTTTCACTCACAGCTGTAAACAGTCCAGAGTATGGCAATTTATACATAGGTGGCTTTGATGGTCCTTTAGCTCAAGTTGACAACACAAAATATTTAGGAATTGTAATTGACAAACACCTCAAATGGGATCAGCACGTCCTTAGATTAACAAAAAATATCAGAAAGTTAATATATAAATTTTATACAATTAGAGAAATTTTAAATAGGCAGCTTTTAATCCTTGGGACTTGTTGAGTCATTACTAAGGTATGGTGTGGTTGTTTGGGGTGGACTATATCAAAACACTTTATCTAGTTTAAATATTGCACAAAAATATATATTAAAAATAATTTTTAGAAAAAGCAAGCGGTTTTCTACTGCTTTGCTCTACTCAAGGGAAATTTTTGATGTTCGTTCACTGTATTGTCTGTCTGCTTGCATATATGTTCACAGGTCTAATAAATTTAAACATTTTATAAGCCATCCATACCAAACTAGAATTAATGTTAATAAACATTTAGAAACCCCAAATGCTTCCACAACAAAGAAACTCAGATACATTTTTTAATCTTGCACCCAAAATGTATAACTTATTACCACCACATATAAGATTTAAATTTTCCTAAACAATTTTGTATAGTATGCAGAGATTACATCTATAAACATCTAGAAACTTTTAAGAACATTGTTATTGGATTGTAGGTACTTTGATGGGGTCAGGTTGATGGGTGGTTGTTGGAGACTCACGTTGTATTGTTTTTGTGAGGTATCTCTGGTTCTCATTTCTTTGCGTAGTTTTAGTTATTGATTTTCAAAAAAAAATTATTATACTATTAACTACTGCTACTGTGCACATACAGGTATTCAGTTACCTAGGTGCATTATTTCACTTTGGGACCATATTTCTATATCTACTGTATATTTATAAATCTTTGACTGAGTTGTAACAAATAATACGTAATATAAAAATATATAATTGTAATTGTAAAATTGTATATAAAAAAGTCAACAAAGTTGTGTTATTCTCCTATTTATAAAAGTCATTTTAGGAAGGAATATCGATTGGTTAATCATCTCTATTGTCTTTTTTCGATAAGTTCGTATCTGTCTAGGTTTCTGACAGCAGTATTTGAATTGACATTTAAGGATTTTTAGTTGAATGTCAGTCGATAATTTTTGACGTGATTGCAGATTTGTTTCTGTTTATCAATCCTGTAGGATGAAGGAAAACAGAAGAAAAGTGTTGTTGTTAATTTTGTAAGGCTTCTGTTTTATCACTAGCCTAAGAAAATTCCTTGGGGTGAGAGGTAGCTCTCGAGAAGTGTATTATTTCGTAAATGAAATAGGCTGGAAGTCGTTTGAGACTCTCGAGAGAGGGTTAGTTGCTTGTAGAAGAAATTTCTAGCAACCGCTAAAATGGCAATATGCCCGTTAATCCCTTCAAGGTAACCAGGAAGGTTTTGGTGAACCCCAAACTCAAACTCAAACTCTTTATTTGGTCATTTGTAAAAACAAATACATAGTATTTATGCATTGGCAAGTCAATTATTACATAGTATGTAGTTTACAAACATAGAATAAAATAAATTACCAAAATTTAACCAAATTTTGCAAAAATAAATACAATGGTCTAATTATTTAATATTCCAAAATTAACATAAATAGCAGAAATGTTTAATATGACTAGAAAATACAGAATCATGTAAACATAAAATAAACAAAAGAACCATAAGATGAGGACGATAATAAAGTGTCCAAATAAACCTAAAATAACCTAAAATATATACATATATACACACGCATACATATACACACATACACATACTCATACACACACATACACATATACATATAGGTAAAATATACGTAGAGAATAAATAAAACAAACAAAAGAATACTTATAATTCCTAAGAATAGAAAAAAAAATATTTACAATCAGATTCAAGTATAGAAAAGGTAGTATATCAATAGTGTTCCATAAATTCCTTAAAAGAATAAAATGCATTGTTAACAAAAAGTTGTCTTATTTTTACCTTGAATCTTTTGTCATCTAATATCTTTAAACTAATAGGTAATTTATTATACAAAGTAATTGCATTGTAAGTCAATGAGTTTTCAAAATTTGCTGTTTTGTGCCTCGGAACTGCAAGTATATGCTCACTACGCGTGTTGTAGTTATGGCTACTCGTTAGAGGTCTAAACTTAGTAAAATTTTTACGTACATACACAAGACATTTATAATACATATAAATACATGGGTTAAAATTTTCTTACAAATAAAAATATTTTTACAGGACTCGCGCATATCTAAATTGAAAATCAGTTGCAATATTCTTTTCTGACCAATAAAAATTCTTTTTGCCTCTCTACTTTTACCCCAAAGCATAATACTTTGGGATATGTGGGAGTATGCTAAGGCATAATAACAGTTTAGTAAGGCATCAGTGTCTAAACTACTTTTTAATTGAAAAATTGCGTAATAGACACTATTTAGTTTCTTTGACAAATAATCCACATGCGTCTCCCATGAAAAATTCTTGTTTAAGAATGTTCCCAGGAATTTTACATTCGATGACAAATTTTCGGTACTATTTACGAGAGGCTTGCGTAAATTAAAATTTACATAAACAGTCTTTTCCTCGTTTAGTACTAACCTATTTCTCTCACACCAGCTAGCCATTTTGTCCAATGCAATTTTTAGGTTGGAATTTAGTTCCTCTGGAGTATCGGCCGACAGAGTTATGGATGTATCATCCGCATATAGTATGACTACCTCGTCCCCCATATAATCAGGCAAATCATTGACGTAGACAAGGAAAAGCAGAGGTCCAAGAATGGAACTCTGAAGAACACCCAATTTTAATTCATGTTTGTCGGATATACTTCCATTACATTTAACTTGGAGAAACCTGTTTGTCATGAAAGAATCAATGAGGTCCTTAAGTGCACCTCGAATTCCCAAACATTCAAGCTTATCTATTAGGATGTTTTTATTTACCAAGTCAAATACTTTTGAGAGGTCAAAAAATATTGTTACTACATACGTACCCTGTTCTAATTTTTTATAAACATATTCATAAAAGTTAATAGATGCAGTTTCTATGGAGTGGCCAACTCGAAAACCATACTGGCTATTTGAAAGGAGGTTATATTTATTGAAAAAACTCATTATTTTATTATAAATGACCTTCTCCAGGATTTTGGAAAATACACTCACGACAGATATCGGTCGGAAATTTTCTATGTTATATTGATCGCCTTTTTTAAAAACAGGAGTTACGATTGCAGTTTTTAAGATATCCGGAAACTGTCCAGTTTGGAGTGGTTGGCCAACCAAATTATTTGCAATTTTTTTAAACAATGCTGGGGATATTTCATCTACAGAGCTGGATTTCTTATTTTTAAGATTTTTTATAGTGAACAGTAATTCTGTTTTTGTTAGTGGGTTACAAAATATTGATGTTTCGCTTATAGGTGAGACAGTATGAGGTAATGATAGGTTGAATCCAAAATGTTTTTCACTAAGTTTAGAAGTAATAATTGAGAAATAGCTTCCAAACTCCTGTGCTACCAAGATATTGTCTGAAATGGCTTCATTATTTATTCTAATAGTATAAATGTTGTTTTTGTTTTTGTTCTATCAATCTATTGTTTACAGTCCTCCAAATCTCTTTAGTTTTACTTTCAGAGTTTTCAATTTTATTCATGTAAAAATTTGTTTTGGTATGTTTTACTAATTTTCTATACCTGCTTTTTTGAGCTTTATATCTGGCTTGTATTTCCAGACAGTTTGACCTCTTCATCTCCCTAGAAGTGTTAATAAGATTTTTTTTTTCATTTTTTATGGTTTGATTTACCCACCAAACAACAGTACTTACAAAAAAGTCAAACGCACTATTTAGGTTCATACTGTACAGAGGAGCCCAATCAATATTTTTAATCAAAAAAACAAATTCACTCAAATTTGTTTCACTAATACAGCGACAAGAAATACTTAGATCTTTAGCCTCACATTCTTTAAAAGACTGTTTACAGCATAATTTACCTATGTGGCCCAAATGGTCCGCTAAAAATGGATCAATGACCTCAACATGGAATATGTCACTTGATATGTTAGACACCCTGTAGTCAATGCAGGTTCTGGTAATAGAACCGTCTGTATTTGGACTTATTCGCGTAGGACATTTATTTTGCACCATTAAGGAGAAACACTCAAATAAATCTATTAACATTTTAGTATTTGCAGAAACATCCAGAAAATTTATATTAAAATCACGACATAGAATGATATATCTATATCTACTCAAGATAGTTCTAATAGCATTTTCAAGATGGTCAAAAAACCTGTAAAATCGCCGCTTGGCGGTCTATATACACTACAAATAAATAGCTCTATTTTCCTTTTCATTTAATGTAAGGCATACGCCACTTAGTTCAATGCAGCATTCCTCTGATAATGTTTTCAAAAAAGATATATTTTTTACCTTTAAACCTTCCCTAACAAAAATAGCTGAGCCTCCATGCAAGTGCTCTTGTCTAGAAAAATGTGAAATAAGATTAAAATCCTGTAATTTAATGTTTAGAATATTTTCATGGGTCAGTAAGTGTTCCGTAACACAAAAACAGTCCAAACTTTTGTCATCAATTAAAACATCAATTAAATCCAACTTACTTACTAAACTTTGGACGTTGACATGACAAACACAACAACATTCAAAACAACTTAAAACACACTGTTTTAAGTTGTTTTGAATGTAGAATTTCAATTAGATTTTCGGGGTCGAGTTTTGGCATTTTTGTTAATTTCATGTTATGTTGCTGTTGTGGATTAATTTCCGTTTTAGGGTTCTAGTAATTGGATTCTAGTAATTAGATACAAGTAATTGGATTCTAGAAGTTGCATTCAACTAGCTGGATTTTAGCACGCGGAATTCCGGTAGCTGGTAGTTGCGGGGTTCTGATTGCTGATTCCCTGTAGAGTAGAAAGAGCCACTATTACCTGGAACCTGACTAATTTGGGCTGTTAGACATACAGAGAAGGATGATGGCCAGTTTTCGGATAAAACTTTACAGGAGATTGTTCTTCAAGATAAGTTTATTTTTATACATATTATCACGTTTAGTCAGCACTATTGTGCCAGAAATAATTACTTAATTGTAGAGGCTTTTAAATTTAAACAGAATTTAGTACTCAAACATTTTTCTAAAACTCTTTAATGTTTTCTTTAGTGAGTAGATCATAATCCACTAGAGTATACAGTATGTCCGGCGATCCGGTTGACAAGAGGACAAATGGACCAAAAATTTCAGTTTTCGACAAAAAGTCATCCTTCATAAAAGTTTTTGCTTGTTAAAAAAATATGATTGTCGTAGAGAAAAAATAATTTTTATACAGGGTGACCAAAAAGTTAAAAATTCTATTTTTTTTTGAGGAATAAAGTACTCTTACTTCTTAGTTTTCAGCAAAATACTACATAAGAATTTTGATTCAATTCGTTCCATCTTTTCAGATGTCGATTTTCATCAACTTTGGATAAAAAGAAGTTTCTTGTGTTAAATTTGCATTTCACCACATTTCGTTCACTGACAAGTTGTGTGCGTGACAGTGTCAAGCAAATTATCATTAAGTCGGTAACTTTTAATGGTATTTCATTTATAATGTTAACAACGGAGCAAAGAATACATTTAATACAATGTTATGCTAATGACGATTTCATCATACAGATACGTAATTGAAAAAAATTATGAACGGTTTCCAACGTACCCGTAACAAAATGATTTAAAGCACATTTCTTAAGAAATATTTTGCTAAAAACTGAAAAATAGGGTTATTTAATTTCTCTAAAAAAACTAGAATATTCAACTTTTTGGTCACCCTGTATAAAAAAACAACTTTTTCTCAACGACAATCATCTTTTTTTAACAAGCAAATATTCTTATGAAGAATGACTTTTTATAGAGAAATGCAATTTTTGGTCCATTTGTCCTCTTGTCTACCCAATTGCCGGACATACTGTATATATAATACCATTTGTGAAGTGTTACTGCGCCGGCCTAGTTTCATTATTTACTTCTTACTAGTGCTAGATTTATGGATAATCTCTAGTGCATATTATATCCGAGGAAGTTTATTCACTTTAATACCTTTTTACTTTATTTTAGCTTTGATATTAGAACATAACATAGGATTTTGAGGGATACTTTTTCTGTTTGAAACTTGCAACTCGGGCTTTGGGAAAGGCTATACTAACCGAGTTAAATTAACTTAGTATAGTCAAAGTCAAAGTCTAGTATGCTTTATTGCCACAGAAAAATTCAAATAAACTTTATGGACAATGCGAATTAAAATAAATAAACTAACCATAGTAGAGCAAATACAAAACAAAACAAAACTTAATATAGGTATACAATAATATATACGATAAAAATAGAACAAGCAATTTTCAAGTTCAAATTCTGGGAGATTACTATTAAAGGATGAGTAAACATCGTGAAGCAACGAGAACATGGCGTCATTAGTACACTTGTTTGGTAAAAATCCGAACTGTTCCGGGGACAGTATGTCATGTCTAAGGAGAAATGGCATGAAGCGATTTTTTAATAACTTTTCAATGATTTTAGAGAGTACAGGCAACAGAGCAATTGGACGATAATTGCATAAGACATCCTTATGAAGAGGAATAATTATCGCAGTTTTGAGGCATTCGGGAAAAACACCTTTCGTGAAGGACGCATTAATTAGAGAAGCTAGGACATCCAGAATTGAAAGTGGGAGGTTCAAGAAAATTTTAATTGACAGATTATCAGTGCTACACGTTGATTTACTCTTTATGCTGCTCATTACCTGAAGAAGTTCAAGGCTGGTCACAGGGCTTAGG
This sequence comes from Pissodes strobi, assembly GCA_016904865.1. Lineage (NCBI taxonomy): Eukaryota > Metazoa > Arthropoda > Insecta > Coleoptera > Curculionidae > Pissodes > Pissodes strobi. The sequence continues at coordinate 25,115 of JAEQML010052312.1, forward strand.
AAAAAAACTATAAGCGACTTTTTTAGAAGGAGGAAGAAACGTAAGAGGGTCGAGAGGAGGAGAAATACCAGCGGTAACATTTTTGCTCACGTTGACAAAATTTTCGTTTAAATCATTTGGTTTTGGCATGCTCTGATTTGCGGAATTTGTTTTGCCTCTAAGATCGTTAATAATGGACCAGGTCTCCTTGGATACGTTTGTAGCAGTTGATAAACGATTTTGATAATATAGTTTCTTTGCTGTCTTGATAAGTTTTAGGTAGATCTTCCTATAATTCGAAATGAGCTGAAGAACTTGAATGGAGTTAGTGAATTTTTTTATATATGAGAGGGAACGCATATTTTTTGCAGATGTGCGTAGGTCTTTCGTGGTCCATGGTTTGTGACGTTTAGGTTTAATGGATTTAAGCAGGAAGGCTTTATTGAATGCATTTATAATTTTATTTAAGAAATCACTAAAGTCAGAATCAAGTTCACCTGATTCAAAATTCCAGTTCGTCTTTAGGCAAAGGTTACGAAAGGATGGAAAATTGGAGGCTGAGAAGATTCTACCTAGGTGGCGAGTTTTTTTTGAGGGCCTATAAGAAATATTGAATTTGGAGATTACTGCCTCATGATCAGAGAGACCCGCGCTAGTTACTGTCGATTGGACATCATTTGAAGGAAAGTCGGATGCTACATAGTCAATGATAGAAGAGGAATTGTTAGAAATCCGAGTTGGAGAGGTTACATGCATTGAAAGACCAAAAGAGTCAAAAATAGAAATTAATGATTTTTGGGCAGCACAAGCGGTAGCGTAGTCAATATTTAAATCACCGCACAAAATTTACTTGCCTTTCACCGGCATACCGTCTAGCAAGCTTACTAGGCTATTAAAGAATAATTGCACATCGGAATTTGGGCTCTATATATATACAAATTACGTGTAAATCAAAGTTCTATTCCTTATATACTATACTTCCTATAATAATTACTCATTGCACATAATAGGTTAAAATTTTCCTTATGAAATCTGCTTATTAACTCGTCTAGCATAACTGGGAGTTTTTTTGCTCCATTTCATATCCATGCACTCGAATCGTCAAACGGACCACATCATTCGATTGTATGCAAAAAATTTCGTTAGATGTGATTTAAAAGTGCCCTTAATCTTCCATGAATCGTATAATCAGAGGTAGTTTCCCAAAAATAGTGGTTTGGCCCCACTGTGCGCCGGCGCGGCGGTGTGGAGTTAAGAAGTGATGATTAAGGATGAGGAATATAACTTGCTAAGGTTGTTACATGTCAATTTAGCGTGAAAACATGTAACAGATAGAGGTCAAATAAAGTCAGTGATTCCACCCTTAATCCTGGGTCTATTATGCTTGTTTGATATCACTGGCTTGGTACATAATCAATCAGTAAATCGTACCGTATTCTGCTCCGCTAGCGAGAAAACATTCAAGTAAACATTCAAGTTTTAGGCTGTATTATAGCAATGCACTTCAAAAACGTTCAATTAAATCACTTACCTTGCGAATAATTTCGTTTTTCGGTAACAATATACATTAAAAAACGGTCTTAGGAACGTCAGAAACATTGGTTTCGGAATATCTCGGTTATTATTCCTGGGTTTGTTTCAATATTTTATAGGGAAAAGTTAAGGTTCAATCAATGTTTACTTTTGAGTAGTTTGGGGGCACATGGGGCTTTCAGGGACTGTGTAGACTCCCCGAATAAGATTCGGACGTCCAGCCGGGGGTTAGAGCCCCGTGCATGTACAAGATTTAAATGCCTGTGAATGTCCAGCCGGTGGTGTTCGAACCTTAAAACAAGCCGTGCATGTACAAGTCGGGGCCCCAGGAGTACATACTCGACATACTGGAAGCCCCAAAAATAGTATCTCTATCCACCAAGGTGTAACCAATGTAGAAGGGTCGCTCTACCTCTTGCTAAGCCTGGATAGGGGTCTTTTCTGGCTGAATTTTCGAAAGAAAAAGGCCAACAGAGAGTTGTACTACTACTACTATAACCTTCAAACAATAATAATAAATCGTGTTAGAGGCTTGGGGAGAAAGAATTGTTGGTGCCTATGGACAAATGTAATAAATGGAAGGGATATTCTTGGAACGTTGCCAGATGTTATATTCGCTATCGGTCGTCGTGCGATTTTGACGTGGTCACGGTTTAAGCCAACAAGAAAATACATAATTGATTGATATGCTACAGTCAGTTTCATGATAATCGACTATTTTTTCGCTTTCGCTTATAATATACGCCGACAAGATGTTTTGTGATTGCGTGTATTCCCTAACTTGGCAACGTCGCTCGAATTGAATCGCAGATGTTTCAGCCGGGAAACCGGCACTAGTTTAAGGTACGTTTAGGTGCGATTGGTTTCAAAGGCGTTGAAAAGATTTGATGTTAAGAGTTTTAAATGGCGCCGGCCGGAACGAATTGGTTTTTGGTTGTTTGGGCATTGTCAATGATGGATTTATCGTTGGATTTCTTTGTCCTACCAGCAATGCATAATATCATACAGCCTTAGGTACGTTTCATTGCATATTGCAGATGTTGGTAGATTTGGCGACAACCGGCTGGTAGTATTTTGCGTGAGCTGCAGGACAGTGTAAATGCGTGGGCCAATTTTTTCTACCATTTTAACATTGAATTTCACGATCTAGGTAGTCGTTTTTGACCAGATTTCGTTCTTTTTCTTCGGTAAACCCTCAAAGGAGGCAGTGCGTTGCATGATAAAAAGTTTAAGAATTTTTAATTCACCCTAAGGGGGACTATACTTATTTCGGGTATAAAGTGGCATAGTTACTAGGTTGCTGTAGTAAATCGCTTGACTGTGGATTGGTTGGTTCTTGCCTGAAGTCAAGATTTTTGGTTGGTGACTTGCCACGTGCAGTGGATTCTGGTAGGCCGTTTCCTTCCTCGAGGAATGCCTGTAGAAGAGAGCATTGCTCCAAATTCGTCATTGCTATCGAAAAACCCTACGTAGTTAGGTAAATAAATATACATGTCTTATATTTTGTACATACTCATTTATTTTCTCTATAGGGGAATTTATTCCAGGGTGTAAGTTACTGTATTATAGTTTTCTAACGGGTCTCAGAGGGAATTGAAATACTGCACAATGCTGCTATATAGAGAGTGCTATTTTTGAAAATTTACTAATTCTTGCACGTATATCATGCAATATCGTCAAACAAAAGATAACTTAGGCCTGGAACAGGCACATCATGATTTATTTATACTCATTATGTTTACAAGAAGTAATATTCTGGGGATATCAAGCGTATTGAATAATAGTTTCCGATACCGTCTTCGGTATGATATTGCAGTCGAGCACTCATAGCTGATTCTTTGTCTTTATGGGCACCCGTATTGTATAATAGGGTATAATGTTGTATAAAGTATATAATCTTTGATAAATTTATTTTCTACTTTGAATTTTGCTCATAAGAACTTGTAAAGTCGTACATAAGCTTAGTAAATTGGATGTGAATCGCCCTTGTGTAGCGGATAATCGTCGATTTGGATCACCCTTATGGATTCTTAAGACCGAGGATATTCCTGTTTGGGTCTGCCGATTTGGATATTTCAAACTGGTAGCGTCCTAGTCAAGAGTAAATAATTGGCCCACTCCCATGCCGACGAGCAAGTTGGAGCACACATGTTGCGCTGGCCGCATCCTTAAGGATATGTATCATCTTATTCATTATATCTTGCTAAAACATTTACACGCAACAAGGTTTAAGGTAAAGTTATTAGTGGCTGTAATAATAAACGCGAAATAAAAAGAGTTAGTACAATATAGATCAAATTATTCATATATAAGAGATTAAACGAACTGAGCACAGCCTAGTATATTGTAATTAAAATCTCCTTTTCATTGTATCCAGTTCAGAGCAATATATCTATTGTAAATAAAGCTATTCAGTTACAAGCTTTGGTTCGACTAAATTGGGTTAGTGCATAGATCTTGATGCTATTGTGCCTTTGTGTACGTTACGTAATTTCAAATATGAAGGGGCTTCTGACACATATACGCTATATCAATAACTCGGCGACACAATTTTGTCACGTTTATATAGAAGGTGGGTGCGTCATGAAGGTATACGACACCTAATCGGTAAAAGGCATAAAATAATAAGTAAGGTTGACAAAAACATAAAGATATTATATATATAGAGGGTGACAAAAAATCTATAATTAGACTAATAATTTGTTTAAATAGGATATCCTATATATTATTAGCAGGAGAGCCAATGACATTACTCAGTGATGATTTAGTAAGGGCCTATTTTTTGAGAGGATGTTGAGGGAGCATAACTAAGTGTCATCCGTGAGGATTAGTTCGGATTCCGGTCGTAACGGGGTGGCAAATCGCCCCTCATGTGTAAAAAAATTGCATTTTTTAAAATTATTTAGTTAAAGTTGATATTTTTTTCAGTACTGCTCTGATAGCCCACGACTCTTGGTCTAATATTGGGAGAACCATTGGCCAGTCTTAAGAGGGTGGCAGAACACCACCAACATTTAGTTAAGCTTCCGTCCGATAATATATCACTTTAATAGGTCCTAAAATATTAATCTAAATAGCCTGGCAGTGCAATATTGCAAACTTTCTGAAAGTAAATTATCCTATTAAACTAGATATACCAATTTAATATTCTTAATGTTCTGCAAAAACATCTAATAATTTCATGTCTAAAAAGAATGCACTAGCCGAGACAAAATTAAATTAGATGGAAAAATTAAATTATGTAACTAAAGCTGTGAAAGTTAACTGCTGTAACGTATTAAAAATATTGCCTGGCCCGAAAAGCGCATCTTGTGATATTAAAATACTAGACTGGATGCATTTTTGAGGACATTTTAATACGAAATACACTCGTAGGCAAAAGTCTTGCAAACCCCCATCTATCTGAGTCGTGAAACGTAATAAAGATTTAATACGAAGATTTGTTCAGCGAATTATCACAAATAAATATATCAATGGTTTTAACTTTTTGTAAGACATGCAGCCAAAGTCAGAGCAAGAATTTCCACGCTAAAGATTAATATAACGGCCCCAAAAACAATCTGGAATACCGACAAACTCTCTGAAGTAACTACCAAAGAAAGATACATTCAGTACTTAGAAAAGCAACTTGCAGAGGTGAGCAAAGACATAGACAATACCAGGTAAACCGTCAACAGCGCAATAACAAAAGCGGATGATAATATACTAGGAAACAAGCCCTGAAATAAACACAATAAATGGTTCGATGAAGAATGCAAGATGCAAGACAAAGAAGAACGGACGAAATATACTAGAATATGGTGAACTAAAAAAAGAGCGCTAGAAAATTAATGAAAACAAAGACGAGGCGGCAGGAGCAACGAAAACTAGAAGAAATGGAACGAGATAACATGCATAACCTTTCCAGAAAGTTCTATAAGGAAATTTCAAACATTAAGAAAGGCTTCAGACCTAGAACGGAACACATACTTAAGAAGGAAAATGGTATCATAACCACCAACAAAGATGAAATAGTAGTTGAGTGGAAGCATTACTTTGACAAGCTCTTAAACATAGATCAACAAAATGATCTTTCTACAATCGAATACCAAACTGCAAAACCCCCAGTGAAGAAACTATCAAAGCTATAAAGAAGCTCAAAAGTAACAAGGCAGCAGCCAAAGACAACATACCAGCAGAGCTGCTTAAATTTGGAGGAGAAACACTACACAGGATCTACATAGACTTATTACCCTTATATGGAATCAGGAGGAAATACCAGACGAATGGAAAGAAAGCCTCATCATTCCTAACCATCAAAATGTAGTAACTATAGAAGGATATCCTTGAACAACACAACTTATATAAGATCCTTGCAAACATACTGTTGGAACACATTAAACATATCGTAGAGTCAGGCATAGGAGGCATGTGTGTTCCGTAAAAATAGATCTTCCGTGCCGTCGATCAGATATTTACAATAAGACAAATGTTACAAAAATGCTGGGAATTTACCAGATAAATTCATCAATTGTTTATTGATTTCAGACAAGCGTACGAGAGTATTCTAAGAGTTAAGCTGTGGGACGTAATGGTAGAAGTAGCGATTTCCAAAAAGCTAATCAATCTATTATAGATGTGTATCAACGGCTCCAGAAGTAGAGTAAACATCGAAGAAATGGTGTCAGACTCGTTTGAGGCTCGTAGATAAGTGACTTGAAGTAGGGTGATTCACTTTCCCCTGTACTCTTCAATATTGCCTTGGAGCAGCCATAAGAGCAGCGGAAATAACCATGGAGGTCTTTGGCATTGATGACCAAGAATCCTACTGGATTTTGCCGACGGCATTGACGTAGTGGAGACACCTTGAGAATAGTGAAGGAACTATTTATTAAAGTTGAAAGACAGGCTTAAATAATGGGTTCAAATTAACTAGAACAAAACGAAATATATGTATGTTAGTAAAAGACCGAGAAGATATACGGTAGGGCAAAACGTTACAATAGGAGAATACAATTTCGACAGAGTAACAAATTTTAAGAATCTCGGGGCCACAATCAACGAAGAAAACAGGGTGTCCGACGAAATCAAAGTAAGAATTCAGTGCGGCAGCGGATGCATGCATGCTCTAAAAGAAGTTCTTATCAGCAAAAATCCATCCGAGCAGATGTTGTGTACGGGAGTGAGAAATGGACAATTACAAAGAAGAACGAGCGTAAACTGAAGCGTTTTGAAAGAAAGGCCCTGCGTGAAATCTTTGGACCATGCAGAGATCCAAGAGCAGATCAGTTCCGACCAAGAACAACCAACGAATTGGCTGATCTCTCTATGAGAATCCAGATATTGTAAAAGAAACTAAGGCTAACGTGAACGGCTAAGATGGGCTGGTCATGTACAACGAGAACCAGACTCTCGATTGATCAAGATAGTTTGGAAAAATAATTCAGAAGGGCGAAGATCTCTGGAGAGACCACGAATGAGATGAAGAGATAACAAAGTGCTCCGACCACGTGCCACTCGTAGCAAATATCAACGCCGAACTAGCTGCACATATAGAACAGTCGGAAATACAATTCTCGTGGGAAGAATTAAAGAATGCCTTAACTGCGGTATGCCGTGACAATCTACGACCCCGTAACAATCTACGACCCCGTAACAGAATCAAAAAGAAAAGATGGATGAACGACGATATCTTAAGCTTGATGGAAGAACGGAGGCTGGCGAAAAGCGACAGGGACAAGTATAAAGCAATCAATAAAGCTATAAAGGCAGCTTTTGTTTTTAGTATTTTGTTCCAAACTATCCATGTGAACTTTTACGCTATCAATGGATTTTTTATTTTAAGTCGTAGCTTATTCAAGCGTTTTCAACATTGTACAAAGTGAAGAAAACTTTTCATCTACTTTGTTGAGTTTGGCATCAATTTTTGTCTCCAACTGATTCGCGAAGTTTGAACAAACCTTGTTTATTAACTTCTCCATATCATCTGATTCACTCTGCCCATTACCACGCGTCAAAATTTTTAAAGTAACTGGTTTAAAACAATGCGCAGAGTATAATTACTTAATTATCACAGTGTTGCAATAAAAAAACAACTCCGAACACTACAACGTATGCTGGACGATGCGCAAGAGCCTGGTTGACAAGTTAATATAAGATTCAAAATTATCAGCCCAAGAAACACCACCTAATTTTGTAATTTACTAGGAGCTTCGAAGCGAACTACGCTACTACCAGCATTGTCGATATAGTTCGACAATGAGAACACTTTTTTGTGACGATAACCTAAACCTTAAATTATGCCAGCATATGTTGTGAAGTGCTTTATTTGGTCAGTTCTTATATATGGGGTGGAATGCTGGACCTTAAAGGTTAGCTCAATAAATCGGCTAGAAGCATTTGAAATGTGGATTCATCGTAGAATGCTACGGGTTCCGTGGACTGATCTGCTGTCCAATAATAAAGTGTTGAGACGAGCTAGGGTGGAGAGACAAATAATGATCACAGTGAAATGTCGCAAAATTGCTTACCTTCGTCACATCTTACGCGGAGAAAAGTATCATCTTCTCCATTTGACATGAAAGGAAAAATAGAAGGCAAGCGGGGTGTTTGAAGAAGGCAAATCTCCTGGCTGAGAAACATTACATCCGGACAGGCATACGGAAAGCTGTTGACCTGTTCAGAGTTGCAGAAGATAGAGACGCACTCTCTGCAGTAATCGCCAACGTTCGGGCGACCGGACATGGTACATAAAGATGAAGAAGAAATCTGAGAGCGATGGGAATAGAATACGATCCTGAATTGATGCAAGACAGAGAATAGTCGTGCAGTCAGCCAAGACCCAGCAAAGGTTATAGAGCTAAAGAAGAAGAAGACATGCAGGCAATGGGATGTGACTAACACCCAGTGTTGCTACATCTACTTCCAGCTTAGTCACCAACGCGTCAATACATTCCAGTTATACGATTATTAATTGGTCCGTTCTTCTTAAGTGGCAATTATGAGCATCTAGCATTTTCTAGATGGGTTTTATTCTCTTAAAATAATCCGGATGTCAAATGTAGTCGTGGATCTTATAAACCAATAGCAAAATAGTGAAATATGGAGATTGTTGTTTTAATTTCGTAGAAAAATAGCAAAACAGCAAATAGTACTGATTTTACGACATATCCCTGATAGCACAAAAATATTTATTTAATATTAAAAAGAAATATTTATTTTATATTACGAGAGACAGATTGACAAATATATTATTAATATTAGATAATAATATTAAATACGTATTCCTTTAAAATATTTATATAATATTGCTAAGTAATTATTTGTATGATATTATAAAATAAAAGATTCAACGAATATTTCTGAATAATATTTTCTTAATATTAAAAATAAATTTAATCTAAATGCCTACATATTCCATCAAAGTATATTCATTAATACAAATTAGTCACTTAAGATTAATAGTCAGAATGTAATATAAACAATAATAAGTGAATTCAAGATATGCCTATCGTATGTACTTACTTAAAATTAAAAATCAATAATAATCATTAGAAAAAATTCACAGTTCATTAGACAAATACAAAATTATATTTAATTTCTGATGACGCAGAGACTTTTACAGGATAAGGGACGACAGAAAATAGTGCATTTTGTAGCTTCATCTTCTCTAATCCACAAACAATGCAAGCAGCCATGGTACTGATTGCTGTTGGTGAGTTTGTGTTGTCTCTATTAAGATTAAGTAGCCCACTGACAATAGACAATAGACAATAGAATTTATTCATGTCATTGAATACAAAATATTCTTACATACGACAAACAAGCAGTCAATAATTTTATTATGTATAAGTGTAAAACTTAAATATTAAGTAAAAACAAGTTAAAGTAGGAATAATTCAATTGTTTAAAATATAAATTACAAAAATTAATCTAAAACAGGTAATTAATCACAAACAAGTTACAACTATAGGTTAAAACAAATCACTATGAAAGATCAATGGGGTGTTCATATATCTCATCAAGTGAAAAAAAAGCATTCCTGACAAAAAAGTTTCTTATGCGCTCCTTCAGTTGCTTTGTGGACATATTACGGTATTCATTGGATAGTAAGTTATAAAGCCTGACGCCGTGATACCGCACACCGGTCTGTCCCCTCGTCAGTATACTATAATTAGTCAAGATGTTGTCTCTATTTCTTGTCTGATGGTCATGTCTGTCTGCATGAGATGCATAAAGTGTACTATGATTCTTCATGTACAATATGCACTCCAGCGCATAGAAACAAGGCAAAGTCAGTATTTTTAACTGGACAAAGGCAGGTCTGCAGTCGTCTCGGTAACGCAGCCCGCCCACTATTCTCACAGCTCGACGCTGGAGACTGAACAGACGATGTTGTACAGGCGAATGATCCCAGGCAAGGACAGCGTAGGTTAACCTTGAATGAAAGATTGCAAAATATGCCACTCGTAGCACTGATGGGGACACTCTGTCAGCCAGCTGCCTGAGGGCAAAAGTACTCCCACACAACTGGCCACCCAGCATATCCCCATGCCTACCCCATCTCATGCCCGAGTCCAACGTGACCCCCAGAAACGTAACGGATGCCGGGTTCGTGGGGATATCAGAAAGGTCTCGGGTAGATGATATCATAGTGACTGTCTTTGCCTTGTTCAATGCTAGTTTATTGCTAGAGAAGCATTTTTCCGCCTAAGTTTGCGCCCCCTCAATTCCCATCTTTAGTTCACTTAGCTCTCTACCAGGGATAAACAGTACTGTATCATCCGCATAGTAGCTGCTTTTTATCTCCCCCAAGGAGGATTCCATGTCAGTCATAAAAATGAGGAAGATAACAGGGCCTAGAATAGACCCTTGAGGCACTCTCACACTGATGTTGAGGATCTCGGATCTTTTGTTGTCCAACAATACTGATTGCTTTCGATTATTAAGATATGATCCAATTAACTCTATACACGGCTGGTCAAAACCGATTTTCTTCATTTTGTTGAGCAGTAGGTCATGAGGGACGCAATCGAAGGGCTTACTCAAGTCGCAAAAGACCGACGCTGAGTAAAGTACTTCCTCAAAACACTCTAGGGTGTACTGCGTGTAATTCAGCACAGCATCTGTTGTGCTAAGATTTTTACGAAAGCCAAATTGGTGTTTGTTAATGATGTCGTTTTCTTCTAAATATTTACCGAGTTGTATTTTTATAGCTTTTTCAAATATTTTTGAAAAAACGGGTAAAGCAGAAATAGGCCTATAATTGGACAGCTCCTCCACATTTCCTTTTTTAAAGATAGGGACGACTGACGCCACCTTTAAAACATCTGGGAAGACCCGTTCCCGAAGACACTGGTTTAAAATTTTTGTTATGGGAATAATTAAATATTCCCTTATTGGGTGTAGCATTGACACACTTAGACCATAAATATCTCTGCTATTACTATTCTTCAGACTGTTGATAATATCCCGTACATAAACCAAGTTAGTTGTTTTAGTTGTAGTTGTTCAATATGGCGAGATTCAACGAATTCTAATGGACCAATATCTGTAGCTGAGAGTTCATCGGCTATAGAATCGGCGATATTAATAAAAAATTTATTAAAAGTATCTGGCGTGATATTAGTTTTTGCTGGCTCTGTTTTTTTCTGCTTTATTACAGCCCAAATAGTTTTAGAGGGGTTAGATGCATTTTTAATGAAGTCATCATTGGCTGAGATTCGATGCCTCTTGAGTTCTTTTTTATATTTAAGTCGAAACTGATTCCTGGTTTTTCTATTTTCCTCCGAATTATGCATTTTACAGTACTCATTAAGAAAATTAAGTTTATCACGCACAATTCTCAGCTCATCATTAAACCAGAGTACTCTTAAGGAATTATTTTCGCAACGTATGCGTTTTTCTGGAAAAGATTTTTCAAAAGCCATCAAAATCATGTCAATAAACAAATCCATCTTACTGCTGGATTCCAAATCAGTATAGTCGATAAACTCCCAGGTTATGGATGCTACCAGGTTAAAAAACTGACCTTTACCTCTCTGAGTGATGGGGCGACATAACTTTATTCTACCTTCTGGCATCGTATTAACAATTTGGACTTCACATACCTGACAAAGGTGGTCAGATAACAAGGCATCAATGTTATAAGATTTAAACTGGTCCAGGCCAAAGTTAATGAAGATGTTAACGATACAGTTATCATTACGTGTATTGTCAAAAATAGTCTGTCTAAAACCAAAAGTCATCAAAAGATCAGTAAAGGAAATTGTTTGCGGATTATTATTATTATTGAATTTAATATTGAAGTCACCTGCAATAACTATTTTATGAGGAGTTTTCAATGATATTAGAATATTCTCAAGACTTTCCATAAACATTGTAAAATCACCTGATGGTGCCCCGTACAAGCTGAGGAAAAAAAATTGAAGTGGCTCGATTTTTATAGCAGAAGCTTCGCAATGAGTCTCAAGAGAAGTGACAGTTACGGAAGAAAAGGATATATTGTTACGAATTAGTACCATGGAACCACCATGAGCTGAACCACTTCTCGCAAAGTAGGAGCCAAGTGTGTACCCGTACAAGCCGAAGTGCGTCAGTTCTAGTTCTGTCAACCAGTGCTCGGTGATACAAATGACGTCAGGCATTTTCCCATGAAAACTTGATGACAGGAATGCTTCCATTTCAAGAACTTTATTTCTAATGCTTTGGATATTTAAATGTATCACAGATAAAGAGCATGCATTGTTAGATATATTTGAAAAACCTACATATTCAAGATCATTCTGAGAGACCATTTTATTATCGTCTACCCTAAAAAAGATCTTTCATAATTAATTTGCCTGCGAAAATCATATCTTTTTATTGCAACACCCCTAGGCCAGAATGCTGGAGATATCTTTCTTTGCCAGAGGAGCACTCATCATGAAACATTTGGTCTTTGTTTCCAATGTCGGTAATTCTTTGACAGTTACTTCCACATTTTGAAATTCAGGTTTCTTCTTAATATAGTTTTGGATGTTGTCTGTGGTAACCTTTCTCTTGACACGGTATAAATATATCCAAACCTTTCTTTCAACTCCCCCAAAGCCTCCCGTTTCTTCAGCGGTACCTATTTTTTTTTTATCAGGACTGGACTTTCCATGATTGATCATCTTTATCTTCCGTGAGGTTAATTATTCTATTTAGTTGTACATTCGTAAGGGCTTTCTCTACTTCTTGAATGTTTAAATTGCCATCATTATGGCGAGTATTTTGAACTTCTTGATTCTGATGAGATTTGGGGGTTATAGTAGTAGTACAACTCTCTGTTGGCCTTTTTATTTCGAAAATTCAGCCAGAAACGACCTCTATCCGGCTTAGCAAGAGCTGGGGCGACCCTTCCCAGATTAGTTACACCTGATGGATAGAGATACTATTTTTAGAGGACCCAGTATGTCGAGTATGTACCCCTGGGCCTCCGACTTGTACATGCACGGCTTGTTTTAAGGTTCGAACACCACCGGCTGGACATTCACACACATTTAAATCTTGTACATGCACGGGGCCTAACCCCCGGCTAGACGTCCGAATCTTATTCGGGGAATCTACACAGCCCCTGAAAGCCCCATGTGCCCCCAAGCTAACATATATGTATATGAAGCTGGAACAAAATGGCCGATACCCGACACGTGCACACTCGACTGAAGACGAATCGGAAGTTGGATTTGGGGGTTATATTATTGTTTATAAGAATTTGTTTGGTTGGTTTTAGGTCATCTGGTGTATGTCTGGTTGCCGAGGAAATTTGTTTGGTTAGTTTTTGGTCATCTGGTGCAAGGCCACCTATACGATAGGTGGCCTTGTCTGGTGCCGAGGAACTACTACCTGCTGTATGTAGCACTGTTGCCGCTTCTCCAACCTTCCCATTCTGTTTGAGTTTTGAATTTAAGAGTTTTTCTTCTAATAGTCGGATATTTGCATATAAAAGTTTTTGTTTTTCTCTTAATTCCATTATTAGTTCTTCTTTGGACTTACGGATTTCTTCCTGGAATATTTTTAGGGACTCTTCGACGGTCGAATTCCCGCCAAGTGCATTAACCTCACTTTCGCGGGAGCAGCATTTCACGAGATTGTCTTTCCCTAGGGCAGTTAAACCTGCTACCCTTAATGCACAAGATGTGTGGTACACTCCCTCACACGTAACACACTCCGCCGTTTTAACAGCTACCGATTTTTTGCAATATTTGCAACACTTTTCAGGACCCGAATTTATAGCGTCGTTTTGACCCATTGTTGTTGTTGTTGTTGATCCACTCCGTACATAAATTAGTCACAAGATGAAGGTAAAAGTATATCTTTCAAGCTAAAATTTGTGATAGTATCACAAAAATAGAAGAAAACACCAGCAAGCCAAACTAACAACTGCCTAAAATAAAAACACGGTGTAACGTATTGATATTGAACTGTCAATAGTAATACTTATCGTTGTCAAGTTGTCATCTAGAATCCAGCTGTTCAGCTTCTAACTCAGAATTCCATGAGTTAGACAAATACATATATCATTTGTTTTTGCAACAGCGTCGACATGACTTTGGCTCCAACTACAATCACATCACCTTTGGTGATGTTAGATAAAGAGAGAGCTATACGGAAATGCATTAAGTAAAAGAGATAGCATGAATAGAACAAATTTTCTAAATATTGTACTTAACTGTCTCTTCGTAATTTGTTTCTGTTTAGAGTAAAAAGTTTTGGAGGTTGGAATATCAACTTAATGTGAAATAAATATTCGGTTATTAATATTAGAATCAATATGTTAATTTCTTATCAAAAAATATTAGACAAGTAGGTAATGTTAAAATAAGAATGTTGATTTAATATTATATTATTATTGGCTAACAAATATTTGAAAACAAATATTTTTAAAATATTAGTTGTAACTAGCAAATATTCAATTAAGATATAAATATTAATAAAATATTTTTTTAATATTATGTCCTATTAGGGATACGATGGAGGTTTGTCCCTTTTCACACAATAGGCTGATTTTAGTAATAATATCAATTTGATTTTATTTATTTTGCAACTCCTTTACTTACGTTTTGATGGCAGTGCCTCATTTTTTTGCTGTTTAAATTAAACTTTAGATATACTTTACCTGTAGTTTTATTGCTCACATCCAGTTCAGTGAACTAATTTATTAGTTTTAAGAAACGTTTCCATTGTATTTTACAACTGAACGGATGTGCTTATGACAATGTTACGTAATTGTGCAACAATTGTACTATAATTTTATTGTCAACTTGGTGCAAATTTCAGAGAAGTTGAAGGCAATGCAATTAACAATACCTCTATGTACAGTTCAATGGTCCTAGTAATTGTAAAGGAACAATTTCCACTTCAAAGTGACGAAGACAAATAGGGACAAGAGTAGGTCGAGTATAATTGCACAAACGCTCTTTATTTCACCCACGCTTATACAGGGCACTAGGTAAAATACTGTCTTGTCAAAAACAACCGTTGATATTTATATATACTATTTTTAGCTGTTGTGCAATAACAATTCGCATGGAAGTGCCTTTCTCCGCTTATACATAAATATTAAATTCAGGCAATGGAAGGTGGTCATCTGAAAAGTCGATTCCGAATAATACAATAACAATTTTGCTCTAGGCTACATACTAATTTCCAAAATTGTGCATCCTGATATTATGTAAGTGTGCACATACTCGTTTACTGACGAAGTCCATACGCCATATAGTATTTCGGAAACTAAAATATTTTCGCTTTTATTGTCTTGTCTCGTGACTTCAATTCTTTTGACGTTCGTGGGTTTCCAACTCACTTATTAGTACGTTCTAATAACAGATATGTTTTCCTTTATGGCCCTGTTGCTATTCGCATATATCAAAGCGTTTTGTTTTATTGTTTCTGTAGCAGCAGCAAAAGCATCGGTCTATATTTTCCAAACATTTTCCCGAGCTTAAACGAATGGCCATAATTAAACCTAACATTCGCATCTAAACAGTAGCCTTGTTTAGTTATACGGCAATGTTGTTTGCCTTTTGGTTTTATTTACTGTAACGGCTTCGCTTTGTGCCGGGTATCATGAAAATAAAATGAAGAATAACGATATGCATTCGCTTTTTTTTATGGTAAGCTAATCAGCCGTGCCGGCACAAAACATTTTCATTTATTATCAATTTTTAAAATCCTTTTGTTCCCAATAGTGTTGCTAAATAGGGAAAATACAAATTTGCGGTCTTAGCTAAATACCAGTCCGTTTAGCGGGGTTTCGCAAATCCTTTGTTATCGAGATACATTGTGTGAATGATTGTTTTTTATATTCTTTGAAATAATTGTAAAAGCACAATTTTTGATGAAAACTGGAGTATGAGACGCTATTATATGAAATTCGCGTATATTATTGAAAAACACAACATCGGCTGTGTCTGCCTCAAACTAAAAATATGGAACGAATCTAATAGAAAGTTTTTATAAATAATTTACAAGCTAAGTAGGTACTTCTAATGCATGTGTATCTAAGATAAGAGATTTCCAACCCATTATAATTATTCGAATGCGATTATATGAAATTCGCGTGTATTATTGAAAAACACAACATCGGCGGTCTCTCCCTCAAACTAAAAATAAGGAATGCATATAATAGAAAGTTATTAAATATAATTTACAAGTTAAATAGGTGCTTTTAACGCACGCATGTCTAACTGAAGAGATTTGCCACCTATTATATTAATTCGATGGCGATTATATGTAATTTGCGTATATTATTAAAAAACACAACAACAGGGGTGTAAGGGACGATGGTTAGAAACGGTATAAATACCAGTTCAAATGTCAAGCTGACCTGTGATTATTATTATTAGTTCTGTTGCTTCGGTCGCGCAAGCAACACGATTACCAATCCGCTGTGCGAAAAAGTCAAAAAGTGAAGTGAGGTAGAAAAGCTAACGACACCCTAGTAGCACTATACTTTTTAGTGTAGTGTATGCGCCAAATATTCGTTTGACATTGGCTTATGCTGGCGTAAATAATTCGTTTGACGTTAGCACAACAAGCGCAACACAGAGTGACGGCACGATCGTACCTAGAGTGCATGTATCTCGTCACTTTGTGAATAAACAACTACAGCAAATCCACTACAACAAAGACGAAGGTCACAGAGAATCCAGGCGGCAGGGAAGCCTGCACAGCAATACCGCCGGAAGAGACGATGACAGGAGCAGTCAGGAAAGAGCGTGACAAATCTCCAGCGACAAAAGTGCTTACCAGTAAGTTGAAACATCCAATACAATTGCACAATACAAACACAGCATTAAAAT
Organism: Pissodes strobi; assembly: GCA_016904865.1. Lineage (NCBI taxonomy): Eukaryota > Metazoa > Arthropoda > Insecta > Coleoptera > Curculionidae > Pissodes > Pissodes strobi. The sequence goes on from JAEQML010052312.1 coordinate 41,929, forward strand.
GGAGTCGTCTCTAATTAAAAAACTTGAGGCGGAAAACCTCGAGCTCCGCAAAACTATATATAAACTTAGATCTGATTCAGACAAAAATAATAAATTAATTCAAGAGCAGAGTGCTCAAATTTCACAACTTTTAGCAAAATTAAACGAACTCTCAACTGAAATTAAAAATATGTCGACCCATTTAAATGTGCCACAAAACATAAACACACACACACACAACAAGCCAGTACACAAAACACAGTGGCTTCCCCCGTAATTGAAGCCAAGGAGGACGAAGAGATGGAAGTCTCTTCTGACTCTGGAAAACCGTCGACTTCCAAAATACCCATTTTAGAGGAATTCTCACCTCTGAAAAAACCCAAGAGGGACCCGAACCCTCCCAACAACTTCCCAGCCACCGCCAACCCCGTATTAGCTGCTTCTATGAAGAAGCACACAGAGGCCAGTACTTCGGCCCAAACTCAAAACAAAGCCCCCCAACCCACCCCAAGCGCCCAATCAACCCCTAAAAATCCTGATGTCGTGCCTATCATAATCAGATGTCCAGAGCACTGGAAAACCATATTCCAAGACCTGACAATTCTAAAACTTGGTTTCGAAAATGTCAGAAAATCCAAACTTGGCATACAAATCACCCCAAAAACTCCAGGAGACCATAGAGGCATCACCAGATATTTACTTGCAAAAAAGTATCCGTTCCATTCCTACTTCCTCCCGGAAGATAGGCTTCTTAATGTCATAATCAACGGCCTTGACAATAAGATGAACATAGAAGACATCAAAAATGACCTAGAGGACAGGGGCTATTCCCCCAAGGAAATTTACTGGCTGAAGGGCGGTAGGAAACGTCAGTTTCTAACCAATTCAGTTAAAGTACTTCTCCCCCAGTCAAATATCAAAATCTTGGAAGAAGACC
>MU190454.1:3369-19941 GCA_016904865.1 Pissodes strobi
CCCGTTAGGCTACTTAATCTATATGCTTGACCGTATCTAGAAAATGCATCAATTATAGTCAAAAATGTTTCGTTCTCGATCTTGAAAGTATCTATATGTAATTGTTCGAAGGGTCGAGAAGTTGTAGGGGTTAGATTGAATTTAACTGCAGGGGGATCTCTGTCATATTTATTCTTCTGGCATGTTTCACAAGAGTTTACATATTGTTCTATGTCCATATTCATTTTTGGCCAATAATATCTTGCGCCTAGTGCTAGTTGCATTTGGTTTATGCCTCTGTGACAAGTTTTTGTGACATGGTACATATCCAGTTTTTCTCTTTGTTCGTCTGCTAATTCGATGTCTTCTAGCATTTTAGAGCACTGTACAAATTTAAAGCATGTATTAGTGAAAAGACTCTGTAGAGTTGTCGTAAACGTTTGAGCTAAAGGGCTATTCCTAAAATATAGTGCATATAGCCGCTTAGGATCAATAAGTTCTTTTAAGAGTTTTATGATACATGGTGTTGGGTCATTTTTGGGCAAGGTAACAAAAATACGAGTATTTTCGAAAGTTTTTTCGAAATGACATTTCAGTTGATCGATATCGCCTTGTGTCAAAATAATTTGATTTTTATATACATTCAGGATACGTTCGGTGATTGGTATACCGAAAATTGGGTTTTCGTGTGACGAGTGGATCGTTTCTAGATCATTTGAATCCTCGTCTTGGGTGTTTGGTAGCGACATTTCTCTTTCTGAATTTGGTGGTTTAATTTGGATATTTGAAATGACATTGACTTTTTGTCTTTTGTGTCCCAAAATTTCGTCGAGTACTTTTTGATCCAAGTCAGGAAGTTCGTCGGGATTTTCACAATACTTTTCGATGACCTCATCTACGTCGCCAGGATTGTTACATACAGATAATGTTTCTATAGCGTAGTGGTCATTGTGTATGGGGTTTCGTGATAGGGCATCTGCAGCTTGATTTGTTTTGCCCTTTTTGTACTTTATAAAGTAGTCGAATTCTTCCAATCTGAGACGCCATCTGACAAGTCTGCTGTTTGGTTCGCGAAGTGAATAAACCCATTGTAATGGTTTATGATCTGTTAATATTGTAAATTTGTGTCCAAACAAATATGGTCTGTAATATTTTACGCCCCAGACTATTGCTAGTAACTCTTTTTCGATAGTCGAGTAATTTATTTCGGCTGGATTGAGAGTGCGTGATGCATAACAAATAGGGTGACCATTTTGTGACAATATCGCTCCGATAGCGTAGTTGGAGGCATCAGTATTTAATTCGAATGGTTTAGTAAAATCGGGATAGCACAATACAGGTTCTGATGTTAAAATAACTTTACAAGTTTCGAAACAATCCAAAAATTCTTTAGTATGCACAACTTTTTCGTTTTTCTTCAAACATTGGGTCATGGGTTTCGTGATTTTTGCAAAGTTTTGTATAAATTTCCTGTAGTACCCTAGCAATCCGAGAAATGATTTAATTTCTCTTTGTGTTTTAGGTATGGGAAATTCCTGTATAGCAGCGATCTTTTTCGGGTTCGGTTTTATCCCTTTTGTAGTTACGACATGTCCTAGGAATTCCACTTCTTTTCTAAGAAATTCACTTTTGTCGAGTTGGATTTTTAATCTTGCTTCTCGTAATTTTGAGAATACTAGCCTTAGGTTTTGAATATGTTCCTGCAGTCCTGTACTGAATATTATGATGTCATCCATGTATACTAGGCATATTTTATTTTGCAAATCTTTGAGCACTTCATCCATAACTCTTTGGAAGGTAGATGGAGCGTTTTTTAAGCCAAAAGGCATGCGTAAAAATTCGTAGTGGCCGTTTTCCACTGTAAACGCCGTTTTTTCTATAGAATTTTTCGACATTTCTATCTGGTGGAAACCGCTTGCTAAATCCAACGTAGAGAAATAGTTTGCTCTGCCTAGTTTGTCCAATATTTCATTTATGTTAGGAATAGGGTACCGGTCGTCAATTGTTTTTTGGTTTATATTCCTAAAGTCTACTACTAGACGCCATTTAGGTTTGTTGGAGGCATCTAGCTTTTTCGGGACAATCCATATGGGTGAGCTCCATGGGCTAGCTGACGGACGAATGATTTGTTTTTCTAACATTTCGTTTATTTGTCGTCTGACTTCATCTTTATGCACATACGGGTATCTGTAGGATTTCGTGTACACCGGGATTTCGTCGCAGGTTTTAATATTATGTTTTACTTTAGAGGTAAAACTCAATTTATCTCCTGGCTTAAAGAATATATCCGAGAAGTCTAGACATAAATTTGATATCGCTCTTTTTTCCTCGGTGTTCATGTGCTCGGTACGTATTAAGTCTTGTATACTAGTTTCTCGTTTCGCCTTGTATGCGTAATTTTCGTTCTCATTATTCTTTGTTTCAAACGTATACATTTCATATAGCTCATCCTTAAATGATTCTACATGTATCGGCTGATTCAACGTAACGTTTATTATCTTATCGGTATGGTTTTGCATTTCCACTGCAGCAAACCCATTCTTAGAATAAGACAAGCAGTGTGGGATTATAAGACCGTTAATTTTCATTTCGTTTATTAATATATCACCTTCGAATATGCTGACTGGTATATTCTTAATCAGTTTTTCGTGAGGATTAACAGAGAATGAAAATTTGATGTCAGCAGGTGACCTATATTCAAAGGGAATTGCTATACATTTGCCGACAAGTTTTTTATTAATTAAATCAATATTTAAATTCATATTAATTAAATCAAGGAGTCCTATTACTCCGTCGAAATAATCATGAAAATCAAACAGAATAAAATCAATTTCATATTTAATTCCGTATTCTAAAAATGGGGGAATAGTAGCCTGAAATTGTGTTTGTTGACTGCCTACAGCTGTTTTTATTGTGTTTGTTGTTTGGTATACACGGTTAGGGAAATATCTTTCGGCGAAAGATGGATTTAAAATAGATCTACTGCTACCAGTATCTATCAAAAGTTTTAGGTCGAGTGATTTTATTTTGACATAAGGGAGGGTATTATTTGATGAGATATTAATCTCTACTAGATCTGTTGATCTGGCGGCCCTGGATCGGGAAAATTTTCAATTTCCTCGGAAATTTGATTATCTGCGAAATAGGCCTGGTCGTCAGTGTTGACATTGGAAGCATCGTAGAATTGGGGGTAATTATCTAGCTCTGGGAGATTTTCTTGCGGGGATTCCTGCGGAAAATCTTCGTTTGGGTATTCTTGAGAATACAATTCTTCGAAAATGGGATTAGGCCTTGAACTTTGATTTTGGAAATTTTGTCTATGGCTCTGCATAGAAGGAATACGAGATGTCGTAGACATTGGGGTAGGTTTCGGCATTTGATTTATGGGCGTTTGATTAGGACGGAAAACGTTTTGAGGTTTTCCAAAAACGTCTTGATTGGTGGGGAATTTCCTTGGCGGTAAATTCCTGGGTTGGATATTGGTATAAATACCAATTTGCGTAGGTATTACACAGGGGGGCGAACAGTCGTTTGCACACGCTATTCGCTGGCTAATTTTCCTTTACCTTTAGGAAACCAAACAAAACACGAAGGACCGTTTAACAAGTTTATTTGTTACTAGAAAACGCTTGACATTATTTTACCAACACTAAGGAATAACTACATATACATTTTAGTAAGGTTTACGAAATAAGTGGGCTTAATTTAATTTGTTTCGCCCAAAACCGCCCGAAATCAGCACGTCACATTTGATGTGTGTCAAGTACCGGTGGCCGGTGTTACTAGGTGACTGGTGACTGGTCTGTTGACCCAATTATTCTTATAGACTAGGCTCTCTCTCTTGGCCATTTAATTATATTTTTATGTTATGGAATACTATGTACAGGGTGCGCGACGAAAACTTATTCACATCTTATTTCCCTACATACTGCCCCCCTTGGGGAACAAAATGGCAACTATATATTTTGTTTCCCAAAATTACAATGCCTCAGGTAAAGGACAGATTTTTGTTATGGGTCTGGTAAGTAAACCATCGACAGTTCTCAATTTTACTGCTCGAACCTTACCATCGGAACTAGGAATTAATTCGACGATTCTTGCACGAGACCAGGATAACGGGACAGAATTATCTTCTTTCAGAAACACTAGTTCATTTATTTCAGGGTTCCTGTAAGATTTTAACCATTTTGGCCGATTTTGCAATCGATTTAAATAATCTCTGGACCAACCTTTCCAAAAATCTTGCTGGATCTTAACACAATGTTGCCACTGATCAAGTCTATTTACAGGGACTTCAAGCACATCCTTTTCTGGAAAAGATGTCAGATTGGTGCCAATAAGGAAATGTCCTGGGGTTAAATACGAGAAATCAGACGGGTCATTAGACATAGGGCAAAGGGGTCTACTATTAAGTATGGCCTCAATCTGAGCCAAGCAAGTGCTAATTTTTTCAAAAGTTAGCTGCACATTTCCAACTACCCTATACAGGTGATGTTTAGTGCTTTTGACTGCGGCCTCCCAAAGACCACCCCAGTGTGGGCTATGAGGTGGAATAAACTTCCATTGTACTTCTGATTCGGACAAATAATCAACTATCCCACATACATTGTGGTGATCCTTAAAGAAATCCGCAAGTTCTTTTAATTGGTTCCTAGCACCCAAGAAGTTTGTTCCATTATCACTGTAAATTACAGCCGGGTTCCCTCTTCTAGAAATAAATCGTTTAAGAGTAAGTATAAATGCTTCTGTTGATAAAGACGAGACCAACTCGAGATGCACGGCCTTAGTGACCATGCAGACAAAAATAGCAAAGTAACATTTTAAAAGAGGCGCCTTTCTAAGATGAGATGCCTTGATATGCAAAAACCCTCCAAAATCTATACCAGTCTTATAAAAGGGTCGACATTGTACTACTCGATCTCTTGGTAGATTCGCCATTATTTGTTGCATGGGTTTAGCTCGAAACTTAAAACAAATGATACAATTATGAATAATTCTTTTAACTGTTCTAAGGCCATCCAATGGCCAATATTTCAATCGAAAATTTGACAATGTAGTCTGAGCACCAGCATGGTACAATCGACTATGCTCTTGCTTTAACATAAGAGAGACAACATGATTTTTTGATGGTAAGAGCACGGGATACCTTTGATTATAAGACAGATCAGAATTAGCTAGCCGACCACCCACTCTCAGGAAACCTGCGTCATCTAGAAATGGGGAAAGAGGTAACAGAGCCTTATTGGTTAAAGGTTGATTAATTTTTAGTTGAGAAATTTCCTGTAAAAAATGCTTTGCTTGAAGGCACTTCACAATTATATCATGGGAGTGTTGTAATTCAGGAACAGTAAGTTCGCCAAATTTTTTATCACAATTTTTCCTTGCATTGTTCACAAAGCGAAAACAAAATGCCAATGATCGTTTTAAACGTGTAAAGGATGAAACTCTAGAAAAAATATCATCGCAATTAGGCAAGTCACTTGTATTTAACAAAGCCACCTTTCTTTGCTCTGGAATATCTTTCAAATTTCCAATGAAATCATAATCCTCTAAAATCAAATCATATTTCTGTAAAAATGGTGGGCCTTTCCACCATAATGAAAACTCCTTTAAATCTTTAGGTTTTATTCCTCTGGAGATACAATCTGCCGGATTTTTGGCTGATTTAATATGACGCCAGGTAAAACCGGAAGTACTCTCTTGAATTTTGGACACTCTATTTGAGACAAAAATTGTCCAACGAGAAGGATGACCTTTCAACCAATATAGCACAATTTTGGAGTCAGTCCATAAATTGATGTTTTTTATAACAAATCGCTTTTCAAATATTGCATGGCATCTCTTAACTAATTCTGCCATAAGCACCTAATAGTTCGAGCCGAGGAAGTGAGACCACCTTTAGAGGAGCCACCCTCGATTTAGCACAAATAAGTTTACAACACACCGTATGATCCAGATAAAGTGCTCTAATATATATACATGTGCCGTACATTTTTAAGCTAGCATCGCAAAACGCGTGTACTTCTATCCTGTCAATCTTTTTGCTAAAAAATAAATTTCTTGGAATTTCGATACGTCTAAGTTCAGAAATACTTGTAATAAATTCTAACCATTCTTTCGCAAGTTCAGGTGTCAAATTATCAGACCAATCAATTTTTGACAACCATATTTTTTGCATAAACACTTTGGCTACACCAATGACACAAGAAATAAACCCAAGAGGATCATACATCTGTGCTATCTGAGATAAAACATCTCGTTTGGTATATGATATACAATCAGAAAATTCAGGGACCGAAATTCCAAAAGTGTCAGATTTAAAATTCCATTTTATACCAAGCACCTTATTAGTGCTTGAATTCCTATCTATTTCAATGTCACATTCAGGGGTATCCTTATCTGTATTCGAGTAAGATATATTTTCATTTGTGAATAATTCTGGACAATTGGAGCACCATTTATGTAAACTGAAACCTGCTAAACCCAACAACTTTATTAGTTCACATTTCAATTCCCTTAACTTAGTGAAAGAATCTGCTATACCCAATATGTCATCCATATAACATTGACTTAGTAGAGTATCGGAAGCTAATGGAAACTCTACTTTATTTCTTTCAGCAAGTTCTTTAACACACCTCGTCGCTAAATATGGAGCACAGTTGGTTCCATAAGATAAAGTTAAAAGCTCAATGCATTCTAGAGGTTTTTCTGGACTACTTCTAAAGAGAATATTTTGTAGAAAACAATGATTTGGATTAACTCGAACTTGCCTATACATTTTTTGCACATCAGTTAGTAGAACGTACTCAGATGTTCGGAATCTTAACAGAATATCAAACAGCTCAGGCTGAACTGTAAATCCTTTCAACAGTATGTCATTCAACGAAAATCCTGTAGTAGTTTTCATTGAGGCATCGAACACAACCCTCAACTTTGTAGAAACACTATGTTCGCGGATAACAGCGTGGTGAGGAATAAAGTACTTATTAAAGCCATTTTCATTGGTTAATGACAGTGGCACATACCTTGCGTGTCCTAAAGAAATATACTCATCAATAAATTCCTTATACATACCACAGAAACTTTGAGTTTTCTCAAATTTCTTTTCTAAGTTTAAAAACCTTTTTCTTGCAGCTTGAAAAGAATCTCCTAACTGAAAAACTGAATTTGGGGACTTAAAAGGTAAGTCAACTTGGAATCTTCCATTTTCCAAAATTTTAAGTGTTCTAGTAAATCCTTTCTCAGCTAAGTTATCTTCATTAGACAGCATTGGTTTACTCTCATGATTTTCGATTAACCAAAATTTTTGCAACAGATTATCAACCTTAAAAATTTGAGAAGCTTGAACCAAAAAAGATACTTTATTTTTCACCGCTATTGTGCTTACTTTTGAAACTGGATGTTCACTTGGGACCGGTCCGCCCAGATCCCAACCAAATATGGTATTTTGGAGAACTGGTAAACCCTTGCCAAGCCTTATAAGGTCTTGACCAATAACACTATAATACAAATCAGCGCCAATAAGAATATCTATCTCAGAAGGCTTATAGAAGAATGGGTCTGCCAATTCCAAGTCGTTAGGAATTTTTAACTGCAAAATATCTATTTTTACCTGAGGAAGACGACAAGTAATCTTTTGTAACACAGAACAAGATACAAAACACATTTTCTTAGAGTCGAGTCGTGAATACATACAAATGTCAGCCATTTTATTCGCATGCGTATTACTTCTAGATATTCCAGATATTTTTACAGGATTATGGTGCAATTTTACGCCTAATTTTTTAACCAAATCTTCTGTTATAAATGACGTCTGACTACCAGAATCCAACAACACTTTTACATCAACATACTGACCTTGACAGGTTTTTACAACAACTGTAGCAGTAGCCAACAGCACATAGTTCTCTTTGGGAGCGTTAGTCCACAAATGAGAAGCTTGCGGACCAACAGTTAAATTGATCTTTTCAACAGTTTCTTCGCAACTTTGAGTTGAAACGTGGGAAGATGCATGCATATTTGATCGACCTTGAGACAAGCCTTGAGACTGATTTAATGTGCCAGCATTATAAAAATATTTTGAATCCGAAAACTTATTTTCAGGAGTTGACTTAGTCCCAATCGATCGATTATTTTCCCCCTTGCTATCAACGCTCGTATCAACGTGTAAAAGAGAATGGTGCTTTTTGTGACAAACTAAACATCCTGTAGAGTTACAGTTTTCCACTCTATGGGATTTACCAAAACAATTAAAGCAGAGTTTATTCTCAATGACAAATCTTTTTTTATCAGCGTGACAATTGTTTTTGAAACTAGAACACCTAAATATATTATGATTACCACCGCAAAATATACATTTTTGTGAGGAAATTTTTCCGAACGCATTAGGAAATGAACCGGCATTTTTTGAATTAGTCTGATTAGAATTATCCTGAACAGAACCACTAAAATGAGAGACCTTCCCCTTCAAATTTGAGCCAGAATCTTGAAGAGATAGGTTTTCCAACGCAATACATCGCTTTTCTAGAAATAGACAAAATTCATCTAAAGTGGGAAGTGGCTTAGTCGAGCTTTGCGCACTCGACTGCGCAGGGAGCTGATGTGACGATTTTTCTAATTCAAAGGCCTTTCTAGTATTAAAATCCATTTTTTGTGAAAGAATATAGAGCAAAATAAGATCCCATTCTTTAACGGGCACCTTAAGATTCTTAAGCGCTTCTACATTTTGTTTGACTGCAGTTAGAAACTCTCGCATATTTTGATGAGTCCCTTTTGTTACTGCTGGAAGTTCCATCAGATTTTTAATATAAGAATTTATAACCACCAAATTATTTTCATATCTATCAGCCAAAATCTGTAGAGCTACACTAAAATTATCACTATCGAGGGGAAGATTATCAATTAAATTAAGAGGCTCACCTAGTAAATATGTTTTTAAATATACTAAACGCTGAAGGTCGCTCAAGGTTGGATTGTCCACGATTGCCTTTTTAAATAGTTCCATGAAACTGGCATATTAAAATACCGGAATTTTTAACTCAGGAAGTCTTGTTACCGGCTGATTTTGGACCGCTGGGGCTTGAATAACGATTGGCTGAGACTGTACAGGTAATAATGTAGGAGCAGTTAACCTATCCATCACTTTTTGCATCTCAACCATACAATTATAAACTTGTGTCTCAACCACATCCCTATCCGACGCCTGATCCCCAGTATCATCCAGAGCCTCAATTTCATTTTGACACTCGGTATATTTCGAAAAATTTTCTGCTAAAGCATTTTTTCTCAATTCATAATGATATAAAGCATCAGAAATATTTTTATTAGCATTCGTAACTACCCAGTTCGAAATCCGGGTGATACTGGCTTTCAAGTTCCCACGAGTTTTTACTAAAATTGCTAACTCTGCCATTTTATATAAATAGTAATATCTATAAACATTAATAATTAGGTATGCTAAATAAAAGCTTTTAACACCTTTATATATTATTAGAAAATATAAAAGATGTTAAACTCAATAATTATTATATAATTTCAAAGATACGAACTTCAAAAGCTAAATTCAAGTTTAATTTTTAATTTCACCTCAGAAATACCCTAGTTATTAACTATTTCAACTAGGTATATCTGTTCATTAATGTCAATGAATCTTTCATTTCGAATTTTACACAGATTAGACAACTTATTTAAATACAAACTTAAATTAGTCTAAAAAATATCGTGTCACGATTATACTCCTGCCAGAGGAAATGTCTACTTATATAATCTTTTACATTTACGAGAGCTGACAAGCTGACTATAAAACACTATGAAACTTTAAGAATATTTGTTTCACTTAAACAGCACTTGCTATTTCTTTAAAAGGATTTCGAAATCTAAACTTCCTATATTTTATGAGGGAGCTAACAAGCTAACAAATTCATATAATTTTATTATGCTTTTCCATTTATAAGCACTAAGGGAGCATACAGGCTAACTAAAGAGAACACTAATTTGCAATGCTGAACTTCATTTTAAGAGGGCATTACATACATATGCCAATCTAATTTTTACTTGAGGGGGTTAAATCTAAGATTAACCAAACTATAATACGCCTTCAACAATATTTGCTAATTCAACTGGTTGTGTAACAGTCACTTTTAACACCAGCAACAGTCAATTATTTCCAATACGAAATGTTTTAAGTACCTACAGTACCTATTTGTAGTTAGTTTTTTGACAGTCTGGACGACGATTTTCTGCCTAGCGATATATTTGATGTACCGCCTGAATCCAAATTTAGACAATAAACATATTATGGAACGAACTGACCTTAGTTTTCCTCCTTAGTGTGCGTCTTCTAACCATAGGACTGCTTACAATATTCCAATAATACGGCTCGAAGGACCAAATGTATAAATACCAATTTGCGTAGGTATTACACAGGGGGGCGAACAGTCGTTTGCACACGCTATTCGCTGGCTAATTTTCCTTTACCTTTAGGAAACCAAACAAAACACGAAGGACCGTTTAACAAGTTTATTTGTTACTAGAAAACGCTTGACATTATTTTACCAACACTAAGGAATAACTACATATACATTTTAGTAAGGTTTACAAAATAAGTGGGCTTAATTTAATTTGTTTCGCCCAAAACCGCCCGAAATCAGCACGTCACATTTGATGTGTGTCAAGTACCGGTGGCCGGTGTTACTAGGTGACTGGTGACTGGTCTGTTGACCCAATTATTCTTATAGACTAGGCTCTCTCTCTTGGCCATTTAATTATATTTTTATGTTATGGAATACTATGTACAGGGTGCGCGACGAAAACTTATTCACATCTTATTTCCCTACAATATTAATTGGTTGGGATCTCCACTGGGGTCTTGGTGTGAAGTTTTGTTGTGTTGACCATTGGGGTCTTGGTGTAAAACTTTGTTGTGTTGACCATTGAGGTCTCGGTGGAAAATTTTGCTGTGTTGACCATTGGGGCCTTAGTGGAAAATTTGAATAGTTTTGCGGCTGGTGTGTGTTAAAATAGTTAGGCTGTTGTGAATTATTTGCGTAATTGTTCTGGAAGTTATTATGATTATTTGATGGTTTTTGAGGGGTTAAGGCTCTATAAGGTTTATTTACATCATTAACATTACCATACAATCTCTCAAAATTTTCAAATTCGTTCGCACACGCCATTGCGTCTTCTAAACAACTAGGTTTCCTTAAATACATGTTATTTTTCAATGTACCTGTGCAACCAGCTATAAAAGTGTTTAAAGCAGTTTTATCGTAATGTTTAATTTCACACAACTTTTGTTGTGGGGGCGAATTAGGATCGTTACTAATACGTTGCGCTACACTACTACGTAAAAGTTGTAATCTACTGCCAAAATTTAGAAGGTGTTCGCCTTTATAAGGCGTAGTTCTTGTGAGTTCTTGAACATGACAATCTAGATCTCTTCTGTCAGAAAAACATTGAATTAAAGCGTTTTTTAAACTTGTCCAATCATTTAATTCGACTCTATTGCCTACCAATACTTCGGCTTTGCCTACTAATTTTTCTTGAATTGATTCGAAAATATGTGCGTCTAGTTCCCTATCTTTGAACATTGAATAGCTATCAATTAGACTTTCGCATCGCTTGATAAATTTATTTAGAGTATCACTATTCCCATCGAATGGCTTGATTATTTCTAACCTAGATTTAAAAAGGTCCCAATTCATTTTGGGTTGTGAGCCTGCGGCTGTTCCTTCCATATTAGATGCTATATTTATTTGTTTATCTTCAATGCTTATATTAATTTGACTTAGTTTCTGTAGTAACTCGTCTATTTCGACGTTATCTTCAATAGACATAAGTAATTAAATGAAAATATCTTATAACATGCATTAGTTATAAGTAAAACTTATGAATGTATTGATTAACGAATAATCAATTTTCTTTAAAATAAAACTTATTTAAACTTACTAACTAGCGAAATAACTGATTTTTAGTTATTTCTAATTCTTACGCTATTTCGTTCAAATTTGCAGAACACTGATTTTTTGTTATTTGCAAAAGTGAGAATTAATTATTAATATATAGAATCAATATCAATCAATAAAATTCAAATACGAAACCGTAAATAAAAGGAACAATATAGGGTAAAAAGGAATAAAGCTCTTACGAAGGTCCACGTATTGGGATCGACGTCTTCGTTCTTCCTCTTCTTGATTCCACTGTTGCACCCTCAAGTCGATGTCGCTGGGTCTTATCGTTGGGGTTCTTTTGGATTGCACTGACAGGGTAGAAACCACTCGTAGATGTCTTTTACCGCACGATTCGATAATTTTCGACACTCTACCGCACAATCCTACCGACTGCGCCAATTAAATGTGTCCGACGATAAAATCCGTTTTTAAAAACAATTTATTTTCAAAATTAAGACTAACAATATGAATGCAAGCAATGGAATGACACAAATAGGTAAACTACATATATTTATAAGCTAGGTTATGCTGCGGTTGCAGTCTCCAAGGTCTGGTCCAGGTCAGCAAGAATGGTACATGTAACTATCGAGGGTAATTAGTCTAAAAAGTAAGTAGTTTTAGTATACTTATTACACCAGAAATTTGATTAATAGGTTTAGATATCAAGCTGGGTCGCAATAACATATCTCAATTCGTCAGATCTTTGAATCGGAAAGTAAACTACGGATGCAAAGTGTAATTCCTCTTAAGCTAAAGTCAAATAAATTTGGAGATTTAGAGATTTCTAAGGACAGTCTTTCAGAGTTTATTGAAGGTGACAAATTCGAAAATGTCCACATTGCAGTAGAGTTGAGAAACAACTGTGCAATTAGTAAGGAAGATATTTCGGAAATTACTGATACAGTTTTGCCTTCAATAGTGTATAATTCTGGTTATGCTGTATTTTCACTTTTAAAAAGACTTCAATGTAACTATTGTAAAGTGTTTTAACAGAAAATTAAATGGACTTAAATCTAAGAACAGAATTAATCAATGCAAATGATCGGGGAGGACTTTGTTATCCAAACCTTGATGTAGTAACTTGTTTGTCATACATATATGTGGTTTTACAAAAAATGTACTGAACGAGGAGTGCTTCTTAAGACATAAAAATCAGAGATATGTCCTTATGAAAATGTCTGCTGAAACAATTGATGGATTAGACATTGATTTGTTTATGGGCCACAATTGTCCAGAACATAACCAACAATACATTATTAAGGCTCTAACAAAAACTGTTTCAAACATTCTTTTAAACAATTACGTTAAAAAGCAAAACGACATTTTAAAACCAAAGACAATGCCTGAACTAAAAAGGTCAAAGCTTACAAAACAATAGGAGACAATACTGATGTAAGTACGTTCATAAAAAAATCCTAATGATTTCTTTTTAGATTAATAGTATAATACACTAATTGCTACTGCGATTTTCATCACACTATTATAATTTTCAGACTTTTAAACTCGCTCTTAAAGTAGATAAGTATTGCATTTTCACCTTGTTTTTGTTTTGCTTCATAACATTATTTACGATTTTTACAATTTACAATTTTACGACAATTTTCACACTTTGTGGTCATAGCGTAATTTATTTTTCTCCCAAATTAGGCCGTTTTTGAAATAAAATATAAATTAAATATTGATCTCCATCTTTATCGATTTATATCGGAATGACTAGGTTTACCAGCAAGTGGCGTTGTCTAATCCACTCGCGTCTATCTACGCAAAATTTTCGACCTTCGGACCTGCGCATTTGGCGTTTACTTAAAAAAACAACAAAGCCGACCGGGTCGCCGAAGTGAAGGCTTCGGCCATCGGCCGGTCCTCAGTAAGCGATTTGCAGCGAACGCGAAGCGCTGGCGATGCCGTACGATAATTTAGTAGAAAATCACGCTACTCGAAAAAGAACTTCTAGAGAAGAACAACGTAATCAAAAGATTAAAACTTAATAGTCAAGTGTTCGAGGACACGGTTGCTGAATTTGAAAATAAATTATTATCTCAGGTAGAATTATTAACTAAACATAATGCCTCATTGGCTAATGAGGTTAAAGGTTTGAAAAGGAAAGAATCTGCTTTGTCCGTGGAATTGGAAAATTGAGACGGTGTTATGCAGAAACTCGAGAAAAATATTCAGGAATTAACCGATTATAACAATAATCTACGTACTTCAGTTGAAACACTGGAACAAGAAAATGTAGCTTATTCTAAGGATCTGAAGGAGCTAAAACAAATGCTAGATGCACTGCAGTACTCTACAGATAGGCGTGATTGTGTTAGCCAAACTGCCCCTTCTTCCTCTACCTGGCCAACAGGAGAGCACCACCCTTCTTTTTCTGAGGCAACTACTGCAAGCGATGTTCAAACGATATCTTCTAATGTTACCCTTAAATCATGTGCCGTGAGAAAGCGTCAGACCTTAGTTATTGGTGATGAAAATATTCGTGGCCTTGCATACTTAATTAAGCAGTCCTCCCAACATAAATTTGATGTAAATTGTTTGATGGTTCTTTCTTCGTTTGTCGTAGAGACAGAGACTACGAATTGCTCGAATGTCAGCGTGGTGGCGGAGTCCTGATCGCGGCATCTAGGAGACTGAATTCGTCTTCCGTACTTATGGCTGCTAGCGGTTTCTATGAGGATGTCTGGATTCAATTGTGTGCAAATCAGGTCAAATTTATTATTTGCTGTGTATATATTCCCCTGAACTCATCACTTCAGTGTTATGAAGCCTTTTGTCATACCTGCGAATCTATGAGGAACAAATATGATGGTCCCAAGTTTATTTTGTGCGGAGAGTTTAACCTTCCCAATGTTCAATGGACTTTCGAAGATGATATATTGGTTCCTGGTATTTTGCGCTCTCTTGCGGCATAGGTCTTGCTGGATACCACGGCGGCCTTTTTAGAATTACAACAAATCAGTCCTCACCGTATCTGTTTTGGTCGAATTTTGGACTACGTTTTTGCTGACGAATTTCAGAGACCTCTGTTTTGATGTGCTCCCATTCTTTAATTAATATTGACACCTACCATCCTGCGATTGAATGTTACTTTAATATTTGCAATATCCCCGAACTGAAAAACAATACCATATCCACCTACTATCATTTTGATATTGCCAACTTCAAGGATTTGAATGATTTTTATAACCAGGCTGATTGGGATTTTCTTACATCAATTTCTGATATCGATTTGGCAATTGAAAAATTTTACTCGGCTCTCTTTGAAGGTGTGGATATTTGTGTGCCTAAGAAAACTATAAAAGAGATGAAATATCCCTCTTGGTTTGATCGTGCCCTCCGTAATCTTATCACTAAAAAAATTAACTTTACAAGAAATTTAAAATAACAGGTCTTCAGAACGATTATGACGCCTACTCCGGACATCAGACGAGATGTCAAATTTCGTACAGAATTATGTTACCTGACGTTTGTTACCAATGCTGAACTTTTGATTCCCGAGAACATCAAGCACTTTAGGTGTTACATCAAGAAATTAAAGGGGTCATCCGAACTACCGAATGTTATGCATTATGGCGATTTAGCGCTTGGTGAACCTGTGGATATTGTCAATACCTTTGCCACACATTTTCAGTCTTGCTACTTGGATCACTCCAACTCGATCATTTCTGGTGCTTTACCTATCGAATTCTCAGCCATTTTTGCTGCTCACGTTTTTACTGTCGATGAAATCAGGGATAAAATAATGTCCCTTGATGTTTCTAAGAGGGCTGGTCCTGACGGCATATGGAATCTCTCAGCTGTCTGCTATCCCTAAGCTTCTCGTGGCCATTGTTACAGATGAGATCTTCAACACTTACAAGAACTATATAATACCAGAGCAACATGGTTTCTTTCCCATACTTTTGAAAAATTGCTGCAGTTCGCTCCTGGCCCCTTTAAAAACTCTCTTTCAGACATCTATGGACACCGGCTGTTTCCCCTCGTCATGGAAATATTCAAATCTAATTCCTATTTACAGGTCTGGCGACAGGACGAAAATAGATAATTATCGTGGAATCTCTCAGCTGTCTGCTATCCCTAAGCTTCTCGAGTCCATTGTTACAGATGCGATCTTTAACACTTACAAGAACTATATAATACCAGAGCAACATGGTTTCTTTTCAGGCGATCCACTGCAACAAATCTAGCAGTATATCCGGACTTTCTTTTGACATCTGTTGAGTCTGGTGATCAAGTTGATTGCATTAATACGGACCTTTCTAAGGAATTCGACAATGTCTGTCATGCTTTATTGATAAAAAAAAACTTTGTGATATCGGTATTTTGGAATACTACCAAGGGGTGTTTCACTCATGCAATAGATGTACAAATCTCATACATTCATGTTGCAGTCCCGCATACAGTCGATACAGTCTCATGCAGTCAAATGCAATGCATGCATTCGTAATACAGTCTTTAGGAATTGTTTGCAGTCCCATGCAGTTATTGGTGCAGTCACACGCAGTAGCGTACATTCCATGTACATTCACGAGAAATCGTATGCAGTCGCGGGAAGCCGAGCGTGCAATCTTGTTCAATCTAGTGACAAGACTCTACGTAGAAAGCCACACAAATGAACCAAACGCACTATTCCCGTAACTTT
>MU190454.1:20341-34935 GCA_016904865.1 Pissodes strobi
AGACGTCAAACTCGGCAGTTGTAATAATGGTCAATAGTATATTATTTCAAATGTCGACAAATTAATGCAAAAACATCTCTTTTTAATAGTAATAATATCTAATTATTATTAAAGATGTGGGTTCGCAAGGCGGCTTAGACCGGTGTCGGTGTCAGTCGGTGAATAGCACGTGAATAGGAACAGGTTGTTGCTATAGTAATGTAACATAAAGCTGTCAGTGGACACTGTCAACAATAATTATTTTTTTTAAGATTGCGTCTCCGATTGCGTTTTAATTCCGATTGATAAGCAGTTATTGAGTAAGTTCGATTAAATAATAACCAATTTGTTCCTAAATTAGTGATTTTTAGAAATGCAGTCACAAATTGAGTAATAAATACAATTTGTAGTTTAATAAATCTTGAGTTGCTGACGCTTATTTTGTTGTCTGTTTTTATTGTATCTATGTTGCTATGACAACACTTTTACCTCCGCCGGCGGAAAAGTGAAAAGTAAAGCTCCGGCGGAGGAAAAACGAAATTTCACGGCCGCCTACACAGTCGAGTAATGACGGATTTACTGACGTTTGAAGAAGAAAGATTTTTAAAATGAGGTATCATTCGAGCGAAAGGTCATCCACACCACAGTTCCGTTATGGAGCTTAATTAAACCAATAGAAATACACAAAAGTGACAGAATTTATGAAATTTTAAAAATGTAAAAACAAAGCGAGTAACTTTTTCTTCTAAATTAGAACTGATTTTAGGCATGCCTTGGGTTAATTTTAGTTGGTTGAACCCCGGAAGGGATATGCAATTTCTCTTGCTCCGCCCATCAACTGTGGTGTGGATATACTATTGCATTAGACGACTCCCTTTTCCGTTTAAAATTTTAGAGGAACTCATCACCCCTAGGGGTTGAAGTAACAAGGTTGAAAATGTTCACAAGTGTTCCCATAGAATCAGAAATCGACGGTTCCTAGCGTTTCAAATTTTCATTGTAAAGCCGGAAAACCGAGGTGTAAAGTTTTCATTAGCGCACCCTGTATAGACTAAATTTTGGTTTTCTTAAATGGGAGACCCTGTATATTTTTTCTTCGTTGTATACAGTAATGATTATATGAGTATAATAGTCGGTAATATTTAGAACTAGGTTCCCAATTTATCTATCCTTAATCGTTGGAGTACTACCACCGTGCAAAATTGCCCATTAAATCAAACACTATAAATGCGTTATAAGCTCTCCGACTATCAGAAATATTAGCGATATGCACAAAAATGGAACACTCTACAGTCCAATGCTTTTTCGAATATTTATTTACATTCTCATGCAGTCCCATGCAGTTGGTGCAGTTACCTATCATATTCATGCAATCAACGCAGTCAAATGCAATATTTATGCAGTCAAATGCAATAGGTGTACAAATTTTATTGACTGAAACACCCCTTGGGTACTACCTTAGGTGGATTGAGTCGTATTTGTCTCTGCGTCGTCAACGTGTTGTTGTTTGTGGCTCTGTCTCACGTGAAATTTTTGTAACTTCAGGTTTCCCTCAGGGGTCACATCTTGGACCAGTACTGTTTTTGCTATTCGTAAATGATGTCATTTAAATCATCACGCTGCCTTCTGTATGCAGATGATTTAAAAAATGTTAATACTGTTTCTGCAGATTCTGATTGTTTGCAATCTGACCTTGACAGTTTCGTGTGGTGTGAGGCTAATTTTTTAAATAGTAATGTTTCCAAGTGTTCAAGTGTCCAAGTTCAACACAAATTTGTTAAATACCTTTTATACAAACATCACTTTCCGTATCAAAATGTGCCCTATGCGACAAGACTTTTGCTCGGCGGTTTTCAGAGCTTGGAGACTCGGCGAAGGAACGCACATATGTGTTGTTTCTGTATAAATTAGTAAATGGGTACATAAATTGTAGCAGTCTGTTGAATTTGATATTATTTTCAATTCCCGGTAGAAACACAAGACAAATACAATTATTTCACGAAAGGTATCACAAAACAAACTACGGCTTAAATGCTTTTGCACACCGTTTACAATAGATTTTACTCCGACTGCGATGTGTTTCTTATTGGTTTAACTTCGTTAAAGGCCATCTTAAAGTTTAAAGTCTAAAATTTGTTTTGTTTGATTTTAATGTTAGGTATATGTAATATGTAGTATTAGTATTTGTAAATTTTGTACCATTTAGAAATGTTTCTCTGTAGTGTACTGACTGCATAAATAAATAAAATAGTCACACGGCATCGCCACTGATTCACGTTCGCTGCAAATCGCTCACGTAAGATGCCCCGTAACCATGCAATTGCAGACCCATCTGCTGACTTGCAAACAACAAACAACTTGTAACTTGTTGCATCGTGAAGACATGTGTCACCACTGTCACCTCACGTAGCTAGCCAATCACGCATTATAAGATCCTTTACACAAATAGTGCACTATATAAAAATCGTCCTTTCCTATTGGTCGATCCGCATGGTCCTCCGCTCGCTTCGCTCGCTGCGGGGGCTCAAGAAAAGGAACTAACCAGGAGCTAACCCAAACTAATCCAAGACATACCCAAAATCAAGAAAAAAACTGTTTAGAAACATAATCTTAAAAAATAAATAAAAAATAGAAACGGGGTTCGAACCTCGGCCGTTCAGGTGAGACCCAGCTGTATAAACCTCTACACCACGAGAGCTCTTAATAGAAACCGATTGCATCACGCAGACATATCGTAATATCAGATGGATCGACCAATAGCAGAGGTCGATTTTTACATAGTGCACTATTTGTGTAAAGGATCTTTAAAAGTGCCAATCACGCGCCTCTCATTCACAAATGCACTATGATCTGAGATCTCACTGCTCGGACTACAGACACTTTTTTGGAACCATCTACCATATATTTAATACTCCTACATATATACCATCTGGGCTTTACGTTTGTATTTTTATCAATTCACGCATGGCCCTCCACTCGCTACGAGAGCGCAACCAACAAAAACTAACCCAAAACATGCCCAAAATGAACAAAGAAGCTTTTTCCAAACATAACCTTTAAAAAGGACTTTCGATTCGTCTTCAGTCGAGTGTGCACGTGTCGGGTATCGGCCATTTTGTTCCAGCTTCATATACATATATGGTAGTTTGGGGACACATGGGGCTTTCAGGGACTGTGTAGATTCCCCGAATAAGATTCGGACGTACAGCCGGGGGTTAGAGCCCCGTGCATGTACAAGATTTAAATTTGTGTGAATGTCCAGCCGGTGGTGTTCGAACCTTAAAACAAGCCGTGCATGTACAAGTCGGGGCCCCAGGAGTACATACTCGACATACTGGAAGCCCCAAAAATAGTATCTCTATCCACCAAGGTGTAACCAATGTAGAAGGGTCGCTCTACCTCTTGCTAAGCCTGGATAGGGGTCTTTTCTGGCTGAATTTTCGAAAGAAAAAGGCCAACAGAGAGTTTACTACTACTACTACTATAACCTTTAAAAAAAAACAGGTCTTGCCACTGGAATCGAATCTCGGTGTTGTTGATCGAACCCGGGCAACCCTATCACAAACACTGCATCTTGGCGACTGAGTCACGAAGCTCGCCTGAAAGCAAATCCCTAGGCCATGAAGACATCTATTTGTCAAAAATGTCTTTATGACGCGCGCGTAAAGGCTCGGTCCTAGGTGTTGTTAGTAAAGGCGGCGTCCCATGCATACTATATTCGACGGTACGATGGTGCGACGATGCTCCTATTGGCCGAAAATATTTTGGAGCTAATTTTCTTTCACTGGACGTCGTATGACTTAAAATCATTTTAACTTTGGTCCGACATCGTGAGTTTGTTAACCTCACTTCTGCAATATTTTTTTATTGTTTCCTTGACTTATTTTTGGTATATTTTAATTTTTTATTATTTTCAATACAAAATGAACCATCAACTTCAAAAAGTGCGGAACTACATTTGCAACGCAAATAGTGTGCTTCTTTTATTCATATTGCTAATTTTAGCCACGAATAAGCAGAGAAAGAAAGAAAGATTTTGGGTACGGGATATTTTAAAAAACAGGAGGTCAAGGGGCATATCATCATCTACTGCAAGAAAAGTGTTTGAAACATATTAGGATGTCAAGTAACACTTTTCACCATCTGCGGAAGAAAGACTTGCTCTAACATTAAAGTAAAACGAGCATGACTTTTTAAACTAATTTCGGTTTTAATAAACAAATTATTGTAATGTAAATTCATATGTACAATACTTAAAACGAAAAACTCTCGATTATATGCTATATAGAAGATAAAAAAATGCAAGAGTCCAAGAGAAGCAGTTTTATGTTGATTAGTTGCTAAACTTATCTTCTTCTTCTATCTCTAATGTCATATTACACGGATTTCGTTTCCGAAAAATCGGATGTATGTAACTTGCATAATTCTTGCTCACGAAAATTAGATGATGAGACCTTGGCCGCGCGCGCATCACAATGTTTACCTTTACATTTGTATTTTATTCACTTCATGCAACGTCCTCCGCTCGCTCGCTTCGGGTTAACCCAAACCAAACAGTGACGTAACTAGAACTTTTTGGCCCCAACGCAAAATGCATAAGGAGGCCCCCCGCTTCCATAACCATATAAACATTCACTCGAAGAAGACTTGCTGATGTGCTCATCGCTGCCTACTAACACAACCGGAGAAGAAAATTTGACCACGAATAACATATTTTTTGAAGAAAACCAACTCGATTGGAATAATTGCATCGTTATTCGCTTAGATTAGGTATGAGTAAGGATACTGCGCATGACATTAAGCCAATGTACTGAAAGTGGAGCCTTTTCAGAGCGGCGGCTATTATTTATGTGGCAAACACATCTATTGTTGTGGCGGTACTATTTTGCAGTTATTTTGTGAGTTTTTGAACAAAGAGAGATTAAAACTAAGATTCATAATGGAAAATTGTTCGGCATATGGTTGCAAGAGTCGAAGTGAGAAGAGGGAGCCTGGAATTTCATTTCACAGGTAATTATTGTCTGCTGACCTTGTAGTTTATTTGCATATTTCTTGTTTTTATAATAATGCATAATGTACACATTTTACGTGTTACCTCTGAGTATATCATGGTAGGGATATTTATTTAATTATCGAGAGTAATTTGATACCCGATCTTGGATATTTTCAGTCATCAAATAATCAATAAGGCCATAAATCTTCTTCAAGGAGAGTCATTCAACAGAGGCGTAGGTAATATATTTTTTCTTCAAACGTTAGTAAATCCATCATTACTCGACTGTGTAGGCTGCCGTGAAGTTTCGTTTTTCCTCCGCCGGAGCTTTACTTTTCACTTTTCCGCCGGCGGAGGTAAAAGTGTTGTCATAGCAACATAGATTCAATACAAACCGACAACAAAATAAGCGTCAACAACTCAAGATTTATTAAACTACAATTTGTATTTATCACTCAATTTGTGACTGCATTTCTAAAAATCACTAATTTAGGAACAAATTGGTTATTATTTAATCGAACTTACTCAATAACTGCTTATCAATACGGAATAAAAACGCAATCGGAGACGCAATCTTAAAAAAAATAATTATTGTTGACAGTGTCCACTGACAGCTTTATATTACATTACTATAGCAACAACCTGTGCCTATTCACCGACACCGGTCTAAGCCGCCTTGCGGACCCACTTATCTTTAATAATAATTGGATATTATTACTATTAAAAAGATATGTTTTTGCATTAATTTGTCGACATTTGAAGAAAAAACAGCATATTTTAGTTGGAGGAAAAGTTACTTTTCATGGCTCGCTCTCTATTACCAGCCTCGCTCCGTTCGGCTGTTAAACACGAGCGCGCCATGAAAAGTACCACTTTTCCTCCATATAAAATAATATACTATTTCATACTCTACCTATAAAAAGGCTATATTATTTTAGGACTGAAAATTACTTTATCTTATTAATTATTATTTATAATTTCAATTAATTTATTGAAGTTACCCAGTAATTTATGTGGCAGCTGGTAACAGGCTTTTTCCCATGTTATCTGTCCTCTTCTTTCCTTGTCTAAGGATATTTGTACCGATGGAGCCACTGTAGCAGTATCAGAAATGAAAGCGCCAAATTGTAGTTCCAGCCATTGCATCCTGCACAGACAATCACCCTCGGTTAAGAAAATGCCGCAAAATCCAAAATTGGTTCTTGATGAGGCGGTGAAAATAATTAATTTTGTCAAGTCACGTCCACTGCAATCCCGATCGTTCTCAATTGTAACGATGTTACTTAATTTTTCTTATATTACAGAGCGTAAGCCTAATTATTTGTTGTTAAACCGTATCTTCGGTATTTGGTGTCATAGAAATACCATTCGTTTTGGTAAATTATCGTAAAAATAATATATACATTACTGTCTTACTGAAAACCGCGCGAAAATACAGGAAAACACTTTCCACAATTTGCCCAAGGTTTTCCTAGTATCAGTAGTACGCACCGTACCGGCAGCGGCGAGCCCCACTTCGCAAGTTCTGAGTACCGCGCAGGCCTCACCATATAAAACCAGTTGTACCGCAGTAGAACGTTCATTCAGCCCTGGGTCGAGGCAGTCAACAGTCGAGAGGCAGTCTAGCACCGAGCAAGCAGCATACCAGTGGGAGACAGCTCCAGACAGACCGGGAAAACCGACCGACCGAGCAGGTAAATATCCGTCGTACCGTATTCCTGGTTCGTGATCCTTTCCCTATTGGCAAGTGGAGTAATCCCGGCCATCCTGCCTTGGCAAGTGGAGTAATCCCGGCCATCCCTATTGGCAAGTGGAGTAATCCCGGCCATCCCTGCTTGGCAATCCCGGGTGGCAAGTGGAGCAATCCCGGCCATCCTGTCTTGACAAGCGGGGCATCCCTGCTTGGCAATCCCGGGTGGCAAGTGGAGTAATCCCGGCCATCCTGTCTTGGCAAGCGGAGTAATTCCGGCCTACCGTAGAAATCCCGGCCATCCCTGCTTGGCAATCCCGGGTGGCAAGTGGAGTAATCCCGGCCATCCTGTCTTGACAAGCGGGGCATCCCTGCTTGGCAATCCCGGGTGGCAAGTGGAGTAATCCCGGCCATCCTGTCTTGGCAAGCGGAGTAATCCCGGCCATCCTGGCTTGGCAGGTGGAGTAATCCCGGCTGAGTATCCTTCCAAACTAAGTCCATCCAGGATTCGCGTCCGAGTTAGGGAACCGTTCTGCTGAACCGACCGTGTCATAGGGCTGGAGCTATTGAGAACCGTATACCGAATCGCTAGCGTTTACCGTATCTACTGCCGTATTTACCGTAGGACTTCCGTGTCGCTACCGTTTACCGTATCTACTGCCGTATTTACCGTAGGGCTTCCGTATCGCTACCGTTTACCGTATCTACTACCGTATTTACCGTAGGGCTTCCGTATCGCTACCGTTTACCGCATCTACTGCCGTATTTACCGTAGGGCTTCCGTATCGCTACCGTTTATCGTATCTACTGCCGTATTTACCGTAGGGCTTCTGTACCGCTACCGTTTAACGTAATTGCTAACATACTTACCGTGGGGCTTCCGCACCGCTACAGTCTACCGCGCGATTAGAGATTTCGATTCTTTTACTACCGTTTTGAGTTTTCTTACGTATTACCGGGTTGGGTCGCTTAGAATAAGTTGTCTGATACTTTAGCTATAAGAAAGTTAGGTTTATACTTACTGTCGGATAAACACGACCATTATTTTGTTTACACAGAGTGTTTCATTTACCAGTATTTAAGAACCGAACCTTGGACAACCGTTTCTCCACTGTCTAAAGGCTATCCGATAGGCGAACAGCGATCCCCTTTGTCGCTGTAAATATCAAAGGGGTGGCGCCCGAGAAAACCGAAATACAGGAGGTCGCAAAAAGTAAGTAAAGGGCCCCGTTACACAATATTATGTGAAGATTAGCCGCGTTCGTTTTTGTCATCTTTTTCGTCGATTTGCTCTAACAATTTGACAGGCACGTGACTTGGATTTTCCTTTTAAATACACAGAACTCGTGACTGTCAAATTTTCAGAGCAAATCCAGGAAAAAGATGACAAAAACGAACGCGGCTATTATGGTAGCAATCATAAAACAGTATAGTTAAACGGGGTAAAACTTTGGCAAGACTTTTTTTAACTAAAAACAGAATTAGAAGCTTTTCTTTTCCTTTTAATTTAAAAGACCGTTCGACAGATAAAAGATAGTTATTTAGACTAGCTTTTAGTAGACATATTTGGAAAACTTAACGAATTAAACCTGTCACTACAAGAAAAACAGACCACAGTTTTCAATGCTAACAACAAGATAACCCCTTTTAAAAGAAAATTAGATTTTTTGATTACTTGTTTCGGTAAGGGTAGTCTTAGTGATACAGAAATATTTGAAAATTAAACATTTGTTGAATTGGTGGAATACCTCAATGATCTACGAGCGACTTTAGAATGGAAAGAAATGTGTTAAGATTTTACAGGGAAGCAGAAACTTATTTCATGACGAGAGTCCTTACTGATAATTTAATGAGATTGTTTTTTTTTTGCCTCTTATTCACTCCGCTTTTCATAATCTCTTGTTGTTACATCAACTCATCACCGATTGCGAAAATTCGCGCATGTGTTTCATTATGAAACACATGCGCGAATTTTCGCAATCGGTGCACCTAGACTCAGTCGCGTTTACTTACAGCAAATTTTCGACCTTCGGACCTGCGCATTTGGCAGCAGCCTCGTGTTCTAATTTCACGCTTCACGT
Source organism: Pissodes strobi (assembly GCA_016904865.1). Lineage (NCBI taxonomy): Eukaryota > Metazoa > Arthropoda > Insecta > Coleoptera > Curculionidae > Pissodes > Pissodes strobi. Next base: position 29,085 of record MU190454.1, read on the forward strand.
GCAGCCCTCCGCTCGCTTCTGGGCGCAACCAAACAAAACTTAATAAAGAATTAACATATTCCTAATGATACCAGAATATCTCGTGAATCTAGCAGTTAACTTCCCGTGACATTCTAGTCAGATTCGCCTTAATAGAACCTTGAATGTGCTGGCGGATAGTTCTCGAAAAGAACAGATTACAGAAGCCAAACACCAAACGTAAAATTAAGACATATCAACTGCAACAGTAGTTAACCCTCCTAGTCCTAAAATCAATGTTTTGGTTTCTGTTTTGTTGTCCAGCTTAGTAAATAGTAAATACTAGAACTAGATATTTATATTACATAGAGTATTAGGGCGGAAATATGGCCAATAGAACGGTAAAAGATGCGAAATCCGTTCATGGTACGAACCCTCAATATTTGGTAGAAAAAATAATACGTTCCAGAATTTACGATTCCAAATATTGGAAGGAAGAATGCTTTGCCCTTACAGCGGAACTTTTGGTTGATAAAGCTATGGAATTACGATATATCGGTGGAGTATATGGTGGAAATATTAAGCCGACACCATTTCTATGTCTCACTTTGAAAATGCTGCAAATTCAACCTGAAAAAGATATAGTTGTAGAATTTATAAAGAATGAAGAATTTAAGTATGTCCGTGCATTGGGTGCTTTTTACATGAGGCTGACTGGGTCATCTTTAGATTCATACAAATATTTGGAGCCACTCTATAACGATAACCGCAAATTGAGGCGGCAGAATAGACAAGCCCAATTTGAACTTGTTCACATGGATGAATTTATTGATGAACTTCTAAGGGAAGAAAGGGTAAGTTAAGATCAAGGTTAAGGTGCTAATCTGGTTTTTAGTTTGGTTTAAGATAGAATCATGTTTTCACTAAATTAAACTAGGTATTAGAAATTTAAGCAAATTGAAATTAATTTATTAATAGCTACATAGTTAACAAATAACTACTATTAAAACATGTCTTGACTACATATGAGACTTGTGTCATTGGCAAACATGACCATGCCATCACAGACATCAGTAACATTATTGGTGTATATGATGTAAAGCAGAGGACTCAATACTGAGCCCTGAGGCACACCCTTTTTTATTTCTTTGCAGTATGACTTCCAGTGCCTCTCATCACAAGCACTGTCAACCACACACTGTCTATGTTTGGACATGTATGATTTCAAAAGCTGTCAAAAGCCTTTGATAAGTCTAAAAAAACTGCCATGGTGGCTTTCCGATCATTCATTGATTTTAAAAAATTTTGCAGAGCTTGATATATGGCTCGAACTGTAGATTTGCCTTTTCTAAAACCATTTCGTTTTTCTGTCAATACTTTATGTCTTTCAAGAAAATTCTCAAGACTGTTAATATTGGAGAGCAGATTGGTCGATAGTTTTTAAATTCAGTGGGATCATCTTTTCTGAATATTGGCCTTAGCAAAGCGACTTTCAAGAGTGATGGATAAATGCCCTTTTGAATGGATAAATTTATGACATGTGCCAACTGCATAGCCAACTGACTGGAAGACTGCTTTAGAACTGAAACAATTATGTCATCATAATATGTTGGTTTCCTATTTTTTAGTTGTTTAATTATACTCTCTACTTCCCTGGACTTGTTGGCTCAAAGAAAACGCCGTTATGACACCTCAGAAAATCTTTCTCATTGGCGGTATTTGAACAATCAATTAATTACTTTTTATTTGGCTTTTTGTTAATAGAATTTTTAATCAAAGTCCAGGTAGCTTTTGTTTTTTCTCCGAGTCATTAATAAACTAAAGGTTTGTTATTTTTTAGCATTTGGTATTACTTTTATTTAAGATGTTGGCAATATTTTTTATAGTACTCCCTGTTTATCTGCCCCACATTTATTTGCTGAAATAAGCAGTGCTTCTTTTTTGAAGAAATTTTGATACCTTGAGTTATCCAGGTCCTTTTTCCCTTTTCTTACATTAATTCATTTAATTGGAAATATTTGATTCACTTTCATCCATGCTGCTCAGCGCATCATCCCATAAATAGTGGCACATCTCAGAATGCAGGGTCCACAGTCTGGACCTCGAAAATATCCTCCCCGTTTCCAAATGTTTTTATTTTTCTTTTTACTGTCTTGATTGGAATCAATGGTTATTCCTATTGCATGATGATCAGAGATAGTTGCTTCTAGAATTTCAGCATCATAAAAATCTGAAAAGCTTTAAAAAAATGATTGATACATGAGTTTTTGTATTGTCTGGATAAGATTATAGGAATGCAAAAGATCTAATAGGCTTTGCTTTTCACTCTCACTCTCATTTAGATTCTTTTTCTGTGGACAGATTTACATTAAAATCACCTGTTATGACCATTTAAGATATTTAAACAATGTACAAACATCTTAACACAATGCCTCAAAAACATTAAAAAATACATTAAAATTACCAAGACATGACCTATAGATACATATGACTAACAGGTTTTCATCTTTTTAACAACTCCACATACTTCAATTTGACCTTCAATGATGTAGTCTTGTAAATTTGGCAGCTCATTGTAATGTTCTTCTTTACCATCCTGTAATATAATGCATACACCTCTATTTTGACTATGTTTTTTTGTGCAGCAAGTCACCATTTGGTATCCTTGTATTCTTAAGTCTTCCTCTCTAAGTTAAGCCAGTGCTCATTTAAGCATATAATAATTTAATATTTTTTGTTTACATTACCTAGAGCTACCTATCTGCAAGCTCTAGTTATTGGTTCCTTATACACTGTATGTTTTGCATAATGATGTTTATTTTGGCGTCTGCTTTTTCTGGATTAGATGTTTCCTTCTCGGATCTTGTTTGAGGTGTAGAAAATTGTTCACGACTATGTCCTTGCCCATAGTCCCACCTTGACTTTAAATAAGCTATGAAATTTTTTTTTTTTTGTTTTCATTTTCATACACTTACAATTAACAAACAAAGCCAGCAAAGAAGCAAGTGATACTCTGTTGTCGGCATATCACGGTTACCAAGCATGTACTATGCTATCCTGGAGTCGGGGCATTCACCTCATGCCATGAGAATATTTAAATTACAACGTAAATGTTTGTTGTAAAACCACATATCTAAAAGTTTTTTATGCTAATGACACCAATATGGCGGTAAAGCACTACAGCAGTATCGAAGGTCTCACTCAGAAATGTTCTGCTGCTTCAGATGAGATTTCAGCCTATTGTTCTAGCAATGGCCTTAGGCTTAATTCACAAAACACATTTTTCATGCAGTTCCTCCCTAAGAATGTTTCAGTGAACTATGATTTATTCATGTCCGTTGATGGAAAGTTGATAAAAAGCTCTCAGGTTTTCAGGCTTTTGAGACTGTACATTGACCATGGGAAAGTCATATTAACAATTTGTGTACAAACCTGAGTACATTCTGTTAGATTTTTAGGAGGCTGAGAGGTTCAGTGTCGGGTTGTGTTCTTGTCTCTGCCTACTTTGGTATTGTCCGTTCCTATTTATAGTATGAGTGCGGGGGTTTGTCTACGGTATAGCAAACATGCATATGACAAATGCCAGTGTGTTTCAACACACGTGAGTGGGCAAATGTGCTGTGCTGTACTGGACAATGGATTTACGCTGCCTGGTATGTATGTTTATCAGCTTGTTAGAAAGCCCTTATCTATAATATAGGGCTTTCTATAGGGCGAGACCAATCGGGACAAAAACTTCGTAACGGTACGTCGGATCGCTCTGAAACTTATACCAATCGATTTGTAATCGAAAAAAAAAATTTTGATTTTTTGTCTGTATGTGTGTGTTTGTACAGCATTTACTGTGGCATCTTTGTGCGTGCATGGTTGTGAACACCTGGCATCCGCTGTCTTTATGGCATCTTGCACAGGATGCCATAAAATTTAAATTGAAAATGAAGCTGTTTTCCGTGCTCCCCACCCTCTGGCCATTCCGATAAGCTGAACATCATTTTTTCAGTGTGTATGATGCCGAAATGTGGTGTTTGGAAGTGTGTACGCACTTGCATCACTAATGGCATCTTTTCATCATACCGTATTGTGCTGCCCCCTACATCACATTCCTATGATGTTTGTCGCCTCGGCTCCACCGGCTCGCAATGTGAATCCCTTGTGTCTGCTGTAAATATTTATTTTATTAGACGTGGCGTATGTACTTGTTTTTTTTGTTTTGGTGCGATGCCATAGTGATATTTATGTAGTTTGTGTGTTCTTCCATAGTTGTAAATTACAATGGTAAGTTAAATTATGATATATCATTAGGTGTAGTGTGTAGATGCAATATAAAATTTGCTAGGTCTTATTGAAAATATACGCAAATTTTATGTTATGGTCTGAAAAAAAAACAGGAAAACCGCCAAATAATAGTCGAGTACTAGGTAACATAGATTTATGATACCTATGATATGAATTGCCAAGATTAAGACAAATGTGGACACTGTCTGCTTTCAGTTGCGTTGACGAAACTTGGTATAATTATTTGTCGATAATGTAGAAAGCTTTTGGTGGTTCCAAATTCCAATGGCCATTCCCCCCCCCCCCCTCCCCCCGTCCAAATATTTTAAAAACACCTTATATATTAAAAAACACCCTATCTATACTGTTTTGTCAAGATTAAGACAAGTGTGGACAGTGTCTGCTTTGAGTTGTTTTGACGAAACTTGGTACAATTGTTTACGGATAAATTAGAAAGACGTTATTTTTACTGTTTTGCCAAAATTAAGATAAATGTAGTCACTGTTCGCTTTGAGTTGCGTTGACGAAACTTGGTACAATTATTAATCCATAATGTAGAAAGCTTTTGGTGGTAACAAAGTTCAATGAGAAGTGAAAATAAGGTATTTTTATATAAAAGGTATTTTTAAAATTACTTGGACGGGGGGCATTGAATTTTGGTACCACCAAAAGCTTTCTATATTATCGCCAAATAATTATACCAAGTTTCGTCAACGCAACTCAAAGCGGACAGTGTCCACACTTGTCTTAGTCCTGGCAAAACAGTAAAAATAAGGCATTTTTTAATATATAAGGTTTTTTAAAAATACTTGGACGGAGTGGCATTGGACTTTGGTACCAGCAAAAGCTTTATAGATTATCGCTAAATAATTGTACCAAGTTTAGTCAACGCAACTCAAAGCAGACAATGTCCGCACTTGCCTTAATCTTGGCAAAACAGTAAAATAAGGTATTTTTATTTAAAGGGCGGTTTTAAAAACACTTGGAAGGGGGGGCATTGAACTTTGGCACCCAGTGGCAGAATTACCCTAAGGCCAGGTAGGCCCGGGCCTAGGGTGGCCAGATTTTAAGTTGGCAATAAAGTAATTTCATTATGTAGTCTATATGGTGGATGTTGAGAAAGGGGCGGCTGATAGCTTGGGGCCTAGGGCGGCCGAGACTGCAAATCCGCCACTGTTGGCACCACCAAAGCTTTCTACATTATCGATGAATAATTGTACCAAGTTTCGTCAATACAACTCAAAGCGGACAGTGTTCACACATCTCTTAATCTTGGCAAAACGGTAAAAATAGGGTATTTTTTTATACAAAAGGTGTTTTTAAAAATACTTGGACCAGAGGGGCATTGAATTTTGGTACGATCAAAAGCTTTCTACATTATTACCAAATAATTATACCAAGTTTCGTTAACGCAACTCAAAGCGGACAGTGTCCCCACTTGTCTTAATTTTGGCAAAACAGTAAAAATAAGGTGTTTTTTATATAAAAGGTTCTTTTAAAATACTTAGACGGGGGGCATTGAACTTTGGTACCACCAAAAGATTTCTACATTATCGCTAAATAATTACACCAATCAAAGCGGACAGTGCCTACACTTGTCTCAGTTTTATAATATATA
>MU190455.1:0-24317 GCA_016904865.1 Pissodes strobi
CCCCAACCCCCCCTTTTAAAATCGAGCCCCGGCATCCTCGATTTAATGCCAGGTACGCATGGTACATGTATCATGAAAATATAGACCCTGCAGGTCATCTCCTTATATCGGAACCTATGAGTTAAAAAACCACGCGGGTGCCTATTCGTCGAATAGATCATTATTGACTCCTTAATTGGTCTGTTGTAAGGGGCGGCCAAATCCTGCTCGCCTCGGGCGGCTTAAAGCCTGGAGACGGGGCTGAGTGTAATAAGTATACTGTATGATTCAAATGATAATTATAATTTTCAATCAAAATTACCGACTGATAAAAAATAAAATTACAAATATTTTCAGAGAATATATATTTTTTTAGTAATTAAAGATTTAAGAGAAAACATACCTATATACGTATATGTACTTCTATTATTATACTGGAAATTAGGATAAGAATAAGGTGTCAATATTTATTACTTACTCATATTTTATTTATATTGCTTACATGTACATGGAGCACTATTCAATGTCGGCCTACAACTAATTCAGATAGAGCTCTTATACAAATAGCAGCCAAACGGGGACCCACGACAGATTCTGAATTTAGTAGGAAGAAGGTGGAAAACCATTGGCTGGAATCCAGGGCCGAACTAAGCTATAGGCCATAAAGATTAAAGTGCTCAAATATAAAATAACATAATTTAATTATGTCGGAACGATATGCCTATTCGAATATTGAGGACCACTCGTTAATATTTAAGGACGTCCCCCTCTTTTAGACATACTCATCAAAAATGAGTTTTTGATCGTCTCTATGATAATAGAGTTTTTGACACTCGCTAATAGGGAGATTCTTTTCATTTTGAACTTTTTAACCGTAAAAGATATCTTGCATTGGGGACCAATGCAAGAAGGAGGGGAGCATGTGTAAACTAGAAATCTTTTTCACGAAAAAAGAACACTCAGTCTAAAGTTTGAACTTGATACTTGATCTTGAAAGATAAAACATTATACTTATTATCTAAACATGTTTTAAAAACAATCAGTAAACTCTCAACATATTTTAGTATAAAAGAACGTGCAAACTGAGTAAACGACAACTTGGTCATCTGGTTAGTAGTACCTCAACGGCAAACGTTTTCTGGTAACAAGTTCGAATCCTCCACACCTGGTCATGCGGTTAGTAGTACCTCAAGAGCAAACGCCTCAAGGTTCAAACCTCCCTAAAGTTACGTCAGTGAAAAAGTAAACAGTGAACCTAAATTAAAGTGAAACTAAATTAAGCATACCGATATAAACTAAATGAATAAACTCTCTTAAAAACTAACATAAACTAAAAATACTTTCAAGGGAACGCCAAGTTGTCTCAAGGAAATCAAATAGGTCGAGTCCGGTCAGTCCTCAACGAATGGTCATGCGTTTTACGCTATTCTGGTAAATTATATTCAAACACGGTTATCAACATAAGTGCATACCATCATGTATATTAAATCTGGGCATCAATAAACGTACATTTTGTTTCGAAGTTAGCGAGTCATTATTCTATACATCACCATCTGAGTTACGCAACCTGGAAGAGCAAAGAGGATTACCGCAAGCGATCCTCTTTGCTCTTCTGCGACACGTCATGGGAAGCGCCCAAATCCTCTTTGACAATATAGTATAATCGTATTATGTTTAATTTGTCTTCAACGTAATAGGCCATTTTATTGTTGTTAAATAATGACAGTGATAATGTTAGACGCGCTTTCACATTAATTAGGGAAGTTAATTATGTTGAATTTCAGATAAGGGACAATTTTCAAACCGAATAGCTCAAAAACTACTGGTGCGAGCATAGACATATTATACCTTTTTGAAAAGAGAATAATGAGGAGAATCTAAAAATTCGAAAATATATTTGGTATTATTTGGTACAATTTCCAGGAAGTTCCTTGATTCCATAAAACTTTTGTATTTAGTACTTTTTTGTATCTCCAAAAATCAACCCTGTGGCCAGGGCGAAATAGGGTGGCAAAATATAAATGATAATCCTGTACGTTATCTTCACGTCTGCACCATCAGGCGGGACATACTCACCGCCAAAAATCTTGGTATTTAGCCTACCAATGACGCTTATGTATACTCTGATTGTTTAACTTTCATTTAAAACGGAGAACTTACCATATTATTGCGAAATTGGTTATCCAAAAAATGAGTAGCTACATGAGCAGGTAATAAATTAAATAATATTCTCTTGTTTGAGTGTTGCAACGCGTCCATTTCTCGTTTTTCTTCATTCGCCTGCACTTGCCAAAGAAAATCCAACCTGGCCGTCCATTCCACTTGTCTGCCATGCAAAAGCACGGCCAACACGAACATGAGTACCTCAACTACGCTGAGTACGTGAGCTGGAATGATGGATCTGAAATGGGAAAAGAACCATGGTAATTAAGCAGAGGTTTTCTGGTTTCCATGGTGTCCATGATCATTTTTTTGTTCAGATAAAACATCATGGCGGTTCAGGAAAAACTCCTTAACTATTATATTTAGTCTTAAAATAATCTGTCTAAATTTAAATAGATGGGACGTAATACGTGCTAATCCTGAACAATTGAAGTAATATAAAATATACTTTGATACTTACCCAACTCGAATATCATAGCAATTAAATAGATCGATATGCGATAACTCAATAAGGAGTATATAAATCGTAGACATAACAACTAATAACGATGCCTTGAGTAAAATAGGTAGCCGCAAAAAGATGGCGACCGCCAAATATCCTAGGGCACAAGAGAGAACAATGTACTGTGGTAAAGGACAGGCTCTATGATCTCTCTCCAAAGGCAATCCTGTATCTAAAGTGATGTTTTGAGTACTGTGGGATATGCAAGGTTCCTCCGACCTGCAGGTGAACTGTAAAAAAAATGATTCGTTTAGAGCTAATTTTATTATTAAAAAAATCGTTTCGGAGGAATGACGACCATTTCCAGGGACGCTTAATATATTAAAAGCAGAGCTACTTTTTTGCGTATTGGAGCGCCATACCATTTTAAACATATTTTAAAAATTAAACTTCTAATACGAGTAAGAAGTCCTTGCTGACAAATGATTACACACATAACCACTTACCACATTTACTTGTGCCACAGTGTAAATCAACACTATAGTAAATACGGTGATCGCCAATCTTAGGACGAAACTATGAGATATATCCCATAAAATCCATCTCAGTCGTACTGCCAGTAATAAGATCAGTATCGCTGAAATCCAGATGAAAGCAACAAGGAACAGTAACAATAGTATGATGGTCCTTGGAAGTACTGTGGCCTGCAGAGTACCGAGCAGAAGTAGAAGCACCAGAGCACAAGCTAAGGTCGAACTGTAACCAACGTCCAAGTCGTCATGGTACTAGAATAAAATAAAACGGGTCAAAGCGGATGTTTTATTTACATTTATCAGAAATAATAAATTAAAAATACAATAAATTCTTCTTGCTTTCGGTTTACAGTAGAATTTAATTTATTTAATCGTGAACTAACATTCTACAGGTTGCTTTCTGTAGATTGTAAATAAGAGTTCTTGTAAATTTCGTGCCCTGAGTAAATGAGACTATTTCGATATCTGGTATAGATGGTAAAATAGAGTGTTCTCAAGCATCATGCAGATATCCAGGAAATGGTTATTCAGTTAATTGCAAGTAAAAACATATCTGTAACGAAATTTTAGCTAGGTACAATATTCTGACATGTCTAAATCTTAGAAAAGGCAACACAATATAGAGCTTGTACCGGATAATCATTTATGTATTTGGAAAATATATGGGTACACCCAAAGACATATAAAACTTATATGTGTTAGGGTACACCCCATTTTATAACAAGTCATATTTATTCACAAAAAAGAATAGTAAGTTAACAACACTAAACGCATTCAAATCACAACTGATTAACTAATTGTCAAAACTTTTTTCTTAAAGCAGGGCTTAGAAAAAATGTCCTAGTGAGAGTGTTGATCCAAGAACCGCATAGCCCTCATTCATGTCTTGGACTCCAATGACCGCTGCTCGTTCCCAACGCTAGCGAGAAAATCAGATTGATGCCATTAATGAGGATATGAACGCCATCGTGGAACGGAGTGAGGAAAATAATGTTTCGTTTAAGGCCAGAAAGACTCAAGCAGCTGTCTTCTCAAAAAAAGCAAACACCGCAGGACTTAACTTATCAATGACAGGACAAACACTGACTCTTGCTGGACATAAACGTAGAAAACAATATGTCTTGGCGTAATCACGTCACCAAAATCGCCAAGGCAGCAGCACAAAAGCTAAGAGCAGGGCACTCTATAGAGCAAAAAAGTTGTATACACCTCATCAGCTCTTACTGCTCTGGCATGCTGTTCCCATGTGTGGAGCTCAGCACGCACCCAAACACTTGCTCAAGAATCAAGATATTGTACTCCATACAGAGGAGAGCAGTCCGTCTTGTGGATGACATAGAGTTGACTAAAGACCTTGATAGCGTTGAATATTGAAGAAAAATAGCGGACCTATCTCTTTACTATCGATACTACTACGGAAGGTGTTCGAACAAACTAGCACACATAATTCCACCCAGAGTTGTGTCAACTAGAAACACACGTCAGATACACGCCGCTCATCAACACACGATTCAGTTGCAAATATCTAGGACGTCTCTCTTTCAGGATCCCTTTGTCTGGAGGACAGCCTCGCTCTGGAATGGACTTCCGAGTAACGTCTTTCCCGGAAACTACAACCTGTAGAGCTTCAAATCCAACGTCCACCATCTTCTCCCCACACGCACCGCTCGTTGAGTGGGATAGGATTTTCCTTTTGTGTGTGTGTGTGTGTGTGTGTGTTTGTGTATGCCGAACAAAAGAAAAGGTGAGTGAGAGCCATAGTTACGAGTAGTAGTATAAATCCACGTGCAATATTTTGAAATGTCTCAATTATCTTTGAGGCACATTCAATCCCATCGCTGACAAACAGAGTTGGACAATGAAGCTAATAAACTGACACTTCGTCACATTTACTTTCAGACCATTCATACTAGTCCAATCCATAACTCTCTTTAACTCTTCCTGAAACACTTTAAAATTATGGGCAAGCGTCAGAAATTCAGAATTTTGAATGAAATTGCCACTGTGGCTAATAACTATCATGACCATGTATTGCCGGCCTTCTACAGCACAAAGCACCTAGTTTAGCCAGCAGTAAGCGCAATTAATCCTGTCAAACGCCTTGGCGAGATCCATATAGATCGCGTCCACTACTCGTATACCATAAGATTGGTGGTGGTTGATCTATCGGCTGAAAAACCATGCTGCCGATGTGTACTGCATGACTGCATGATCAAGGCAAGTGTTTATAAATTACGTCAGCTTTTTGGGAAAATAAAATAAAACGAAATAGTTACCTTATATTTTGAAACATAAATGCAGAAACTTTCTGACTTAAAAATTAACTAAATAATCACGCGGTGAAATCTGTGGATGACGTTTGGAAACACCCCGTATTACTCTATAGCCAGATCGCAATAATTTATTTTTAACACGTTGATAGTGTAATAGTGTGTAAGCATCAGTAACAAGTTTATTAATCAAGTGCTATTTTTGTCGTAGCTCTATCTATAAAACTTTATTTTCTTCTTCAGCCACTTTCTGTCCATCTATTGGACGTAGGACTATTTTATGTTTCTCCAGGCTGTCCTGTCCTGTGCCAGCTAAAATTTTCTGCTTGCTTATTGATATCATCAAACCACTAGCTCTGTGATCTTCCCACGCTACGATTTGTTTGCTTTGGCCACTGTTTGTATAGTGGTCCATTTGCTTTAGTCTTGTCGAGCCACGTCTCCCATCCATTACCATTTCAATTCTGCAATACATTCTATTATATCTACGACTTTAGTTCTTTGTCGGATTTCTTCCTTTCTTTTTCCGGTCCCGACGACCGACGACTAATACTTAGAAATAGAAATAGATATAGATAAAGTTTATTCATGCCAGTCACAAGTGTTACATACGTCAATACATCTACACAAAAAAAGTGTTCTAAAATAGTCACAAATTACAGTAACATTAAACTAAACCTAATTGAAGGTAAGTACAATTTTATAAACATCCTAAAAACTAATTTCATAAAACCTATATACAAATACCTATAGTTAAAAACTGTCGACGAGACTTAATAAATCACAACACTTAAAATTTGAATTAAAATATTCATTGAATGTATAAAACGCGAGCAAGAAAAGTCTTAACTTTCCTTTTAAATATTTGATTAGGAAGATTCTTTACTACCTATGGCAAGGCATTGTAAAGTTTTATTGCCCAATACCCCGTACTATCCTGACACCTCCTTAGACGCTAGTAGGCAGGGACCAGGTCTTGCCTATTCCTTGTGTTGTGTTCGGGTATGTCCTCAGGAGTCTGATACTGATCGATGTTGCTCCTAACATAGACAAGACACTCCAACATGTACAAAGATGGCACAGTCAAACAAAGAAATTCCGACAGTCATCCCTATAGCCCAGTCCGCTCACCACTCTTACAGCCCTCCTCTGCAAACCAAAAACTCTATGTGCGTCCGCCAAATGCCCCCACGCAAGTATTGCATATGTAATCCGGGACTGAAAGATGTCAAAAAAGCACTCCTCAGCACACCAGTAGACACACTGCGTGAAATGGTAATGAGATAAAGCGACTTGGTAAGCCTTCCAGTCAGTGCACTAATGTGCTTTCCCTATTGCAATCTTGGGTCCAACACAACCCCCAAAAAGCCAAAAAGCTCACATCTTCCTGGTTGGGAACTGCCATCTCTCGCATCGAGAAAACGACTCGACCTGTCTTTTTCTTATTCAACAGAAGTCTGTTGGAGCAGAACCAGCTTTCAGCTCTCAACCCGCCAAAGAACCGTCCAGAGAATCAGTAACAAAGGACACAGTGGTATCATCAGTAAAGAGTCTATATTTTTCATCTAGGATGTTAGAAGGCAAATCGTTGATGAATATCAGAAAAAGTATGGGCCCTAGAATTGATCCCTGAGGTACTCCAATCTCGATTTTGCTCCTTGCTGATTCCTCCCCTGCAACCCTCACCACCTGATACCTGGACTCAAGGCACGATTTAAGCAGTTTTATACTATTACCTGAAAATTTGTAATGACAAAGCTTTTTAAGCAGGATATCATGGTCAACACAGTCAAAAGCTTTGCTAGAATCACAAAAGAGAACTGAGTCATACTGAGAATTGTAGAATGCATTCAATATGCCCGAGACCAAATTCAGAATGGCAAGAGATGTGCTCCTGCCATGTCTGAATCCCCACTGTCAATCTGTGAATAGATTATTTTTCTCAAATTGCTTGACTATTTGCATAGCCATACACTTCTCAATTACCTTGGATAGTACTGGTAGCAAGGATATTGGTCTGTAGTTGTTGGGAACAGTAAGGCCTCTTTTTTTAAAAATAGGCCTAACAATGGCCTCCTTGAGACAATTGGGGAAAACACTTCTGCATTGGTTTATAAGCTTGGTAAGAGGAAGCAAAAAGCAGTTCTTTGCAGTTTTTATTATACGTTAAAACCATATATATCACAGCTACCCTTGTTCTGTAGTGAATCAATTATATCCCTAACCTCATTGAAGGACACCTCCTCAAATGAAAAGGGAATAATGGTAGCCTCAACAGACTGAATAAATTCCAATGGGTCTCCATTACTAGGTGGCATATCCACAGACTTATGCGCTAGTTCAGAAAATAATTTATTAAAATCATCTGGTGTTAAGGTAGTAGGGTCATCATGGGCGATTGCCCCTTTGTCTGTTGATTATCTGGCACATGGCTTCTGCAGGATTCGAGGATGAATGAATCATATTGTCATTAAACCTTACCTTAGCCTGCTTTATTGCATTTCTGTAAGTTTTTTGTGTTCAATGATAACCTTTATGCCCTCAAAGTTGTACTGCTGCTGCAACTCACTTAGAATGTGTATATGTTCCCTCAAACAATCCTATGTTATTAAACTGGTCTGACCTCACATTATACAATTTCTCAGGGAAAGCCTGAACATCACACTGCTGGACAGAGTTCCATGATGTAAATACATACAGGATATTCTGAAATTCATGCAGTCCTCTTTGTGTTATTGGCCTGCACATTTTGCGAGATTTTGTGGAATCAACATGCACTCTCTCAAAATTGCACTCCACAATCTGACACATATGATCAGAAACATTCATATCAAGAACGACAACAGAACATACCCCAATACCATTACTCACGAAGACATTCTCCAGGCAGGACTGTTGTCTGTATAATTGAAAGACAGTCTGTTTTAGTCCAAAGCTCTCCACAACATCACAAAATTTGTGGGTTTCGGGTAGTGTTGAGTTAAACTGTACATTGAAATCCCTAGCAATGATGATTTTTGCTGTTGGATCAAGACCAGACAATATACCCTCGACTGAAGCCAAGAAGGTGTAAAAGATGCCCGATGGAGAACGATATAATGTTAATACATATACATTCAACGATCTTGCAGAATAGGCTAGCATTTTGAATTCTTGGAAGTAAACAAGGCTGACTTCATCCTCGCTTAACCAGTGCTCTGCTATGCATAGCACATCTATAAATTTGTCCACTATGAATGATTCCATTTCATTTGCTTTATTTCGAAGAGATCTGACGTTAATATGTAGAACTCTTAAAGTTTCTGTTGTAGTCTTCTGCCCATTGGGTGGTGCTGGATGTTCATAAAATAATTAATAATAACTCCTTGTGGCCATAAATTGGTATTCATGAATTTATCTCGTTCATTTGATGGTACAGCAAGCCGGAAAGATACTTGATAATTGTCTTTCTTTGTCCGAATCCTCTCACAGTGAGATCCTTTTTCCAGACCATTGATCTTGATGAAATCGATAACTTCATTGCTGTTCACTTCCGGAGCCAGTCCCGAAAGAAACAAAAACTCAGGTTTTGCAGCCGTTTTTAAGAGGCCTACGCCCTCATTGCTTCCTCTTAGAGGTTCTGGTCTACCATTCTGGTGGACTCATCTTCTTGCTGTTGCCCCAGCTTTTTGGAGGTTGTGACCAAGTCGGCCCCCTCTTCTCTGTTGCGTTTCCCATTTGGCATCTTGATTAGGAGGTGGTTTTTGTTTACTATAACGTCAGTGATGTCATTGTCGCTTACGTCAACGTCAGCAGCTATTGACGTTTGCAAGCCACTAGCGTCATCGAGGGGCGTTGATCCTGTTTTAGTGTGATTTTGGGATGACATTCGACTGTTTGAATTTTCAGGATTTGATATTTTGGAGTTGCTAACTTCAGTTTCAGATTGCTACTTACCGCCATCTGTTGCCGCTTCATCCAACTCATCATCAGATTTGGTATTTCTGCTGGAATCCTTGGAATGTTGATTTTCTTGATCTTGATCTTTTCCTATTGGTTTTGTTTTCTTTGGTGATTTTGTTACTAGGGTTTCAAATCTTTCTTTTCACAGATTGGCATTGTCCTGGAGAATCTTATCACTTTCTTCCCGGCAGAAAACAAGTCGTGAAGGGTCTATAAAATGTACTTTTTCTGCCCAGTCACGAGTGGCACACGAACTATGGTATACATTTCCATAAATAATGCACACCATTGTACTAGAAATCTTAGTTTTACAGCACTTATATCGCGATTTTTCTGCGGAGCAACTTTTCAAGCGTTCTCTAATCTATACTTTCTGATCTGAGCATGGCCCACTCCATCGGTCTTAGCACTACTCTTATATATAACATGTTTAGATCAGATGGCAAAATACTAATTTGAAGACGGTCTAGAAAGTAGTATCTCGAAGAACATATGAAAGCGACGGTTGCTTCGGAGGTGGAAAAATTTTGTCGTGGGGCTGAGTTAGGTATAACAAAAAAAACGGGCTAATTATAATTCTGGGGATATTGATAAATAGCTCGAAGCCGTTGTTGCGCCATTTGCAGGAAATTGTGGTACTAAATATTTCGTGCTGATTGATGACAATGCTCGTCCGCATCGCACATCATTTGCCAATAGATATATAGAGTACAATAATAGCTACAGGATGATCTGGTCTGTAAGGTCTTCAGATATAAAAGTTACAGAACACGTCTGGAGTCACCTCAAAAGAATTCTGAACCAGCGACAGCCTCAATCATATAACTTAGAAGAGCTGATATAAGTCATTGGAAGAAGTTTACAAATATGTTAGTATCAGGCACGCTGGAAAGGTGTCGAGATCTCTTCCAGGCCCAGGGTGGAGCAACTAAATATTGTTTTTCTAAATTATGGCCGTCAAAGCTTTTGTTTCGATTTTAGGTTTAAATGAAGAAAAACAAAAACAAGCATTGCAGGCGTCCAGCTTTAATCGAAAAGACACACGAGAAGTTTCAAGATTCTTTGGGATCGTTGGTATTATGGGAAACTGCATTAAAAATAAAATAATCAATATTCGAAAAACATCTGGCGGTGATATTGAAGCTATTGCACGAAATTATGTTACTTAATATTCGTGCCGACTGAAGACAATGCTCGTCCGTACCGCGTAGCATTTGCCAATAGATATACTGAGTAATAATATCCAAAAGATGATTTGGTCTGCACATATTAAAAGTTGCAGAACATGCCTAGAGTCGTCTCAAAAGAATTCTGAACTAGCGAGAGCATTCAATCACATCACTTAGAAGAGCTGACCAAGTGATGGGAAGAAGTTTCCCAAGGTTTTATAAACATACTAGTGTTAGGCACATTGGAAGGGTGTCGATATTTCTTCTAGGCCCAGGGTGGACGTCAAAGCTCTTGTTTCGATTGTAGGTTTAATTGAAGAACAACAAAAACAAGCATTGCAGGAGTACAGTTTTAATCGAAATGGCACAAGAGAAGTTTCAAGATTTTTTGAGATCGTTGGTATTATGGGAAACTGCATTAAAAATAAAATAATCGATATTCAAAAAACATCTGGCCGTGATACTGATGAATGAATACCTTGAAGCTATCGTTGCGCCATTTGCTCGAGATTGTGGTGCTAAATATTTTGTGCCGATTGACGATAATGCTTGTTTCCACTGCGCAGAATTTGCCAATAGTTATATTGAGTATAATAATATTCAAAAGATGATTTGACCTGCAAGGTCTTCAGATATGAAAGTTGCAGAACATGTCTTGAGTCGCCTCAAAAGAATACCGAGAGCCTCAATCACATAACTTAGAAGAACTGATCTAAGTCATGGGAAGAGGTTTCCCAAGATTTTATAAACATACTAGTGTTCGGCATGCTGAAAGGGTATCGAGATCTCTTCCAGGCCCAGGGTGGAGCAATAAGATATTGATTCTTTTATGGACGTCAAAGCTATATATTGTTTCGATTGTAGGTTTAACTGAAGAAAAACAAAAACAAGCATTGCAGGAGTTCAGTTTTAATCGAAATGACGCAAAAGAAGTTTCAAGATTCTTTGGTATCGTATGGGAAATTGCATTAAACAATGAAATAATCGATATTCAAAAAACATCTGGATGTGATATTGATAAATACCTCGAAGCCATTCTTGCGCCATTTTCACGAAACTGTGGTACTTAATAATTCGTGCCGATGGAAGACAATGCTCGTCTACATCGCGCAGCATTGCCAATAGATATATATATATAGAGTACAATAGTAGCCAAAGGGTGATCTGGTCTATAAGGTCTTCAGATATAAAAGTTACAGAACATGTCTGGCGTCACCTAAAAAGAATTCTGAATCAGCGAGAGCCTCAACCCCATACCTAACTTAGAATAGCTGACCTAAGTCATGGGAAGGAGTTTCCCAAGGGTTTATAAACATACTAGTGTTAAGTACGCTGGAAGGGGGTCGACATCTCTTCCAGGCCCAGGGTGGAGTAACTAGGTATTGATTTTATACTTACGGACGTCAAACCGTTTGTTTCGATGTTGGATTTATTTGAAGAAAAACAAAAACAAGTATTGCAGGAGTCCAGTTTTAATCATAGTGACAGAGAAGTTTCGAGATTCTTTGATATCGTTGATATTATGGGAAATTGCATTAAAAATGAGATAGCCAATGGTTATGGCTATAAACTCTGGTTATTATAAAATTGTTTTTGGAGCTCTCTGTATTTTGACAGTTTGACAACTGTAATTAATACAAGTCTGGAAATACGAGAGCAGAAAAGGGCTTTCTAGCACTGAAAGCGACATCCCAATCGGACTTTATTTGGCTTCCTAAACACGTTACAAATTAGTACCCTTTTTTGCTGGTACGGATCAACAACCATTACAAGACCAATTGTCCGATTTTCGATGCTTAGCTTGATAAATATGAAAATGGATAATTAAATTTCATTTTAAATTTAAACGAGATGGTCGATACTTTCGAATGCATTCGCAGGACATTCTTCTTCTTCTTTGGGTGCTATCCGTTATCGGATATTAGCAACCATCATAGCTATCCTCCCTTTGCATGCTGCTGCTCTGAAAAAATTTGTGGTTGACGTACCAAACCATGTTCTTAGGTTCCGCAACCAGGATATTGTTCTCCTGCCGGGACCTCTCTTTCCCAACACTTTACCTTGAAGGACCAGTTGTGGTAGTTCGTAGCGTTGACTGTTCCGCATTATATGTCCTAGATATTCAAGTTTTTACCGTTTTAAGGATCTTCGTATCTTTGCCGACTCTCTCCAAAACGCTTATATTTGTTATATGTGCTATCCACGGTATTTTAAGGATACGTCGGTAGAGCTACATTTCAAACACTTCTAGTTTTTTGCTTGTATATTCTGTGAGAGTCCAGGATTCGGCTCCGAAAAGCAACACTGGAAATATGTAACTGCGAAGCATTTTTGTTTTGATATTTAGATTAAGGTCGTGGCTTTTAAAGAGCGATAGTATTTTCAAGAACATTGTCCTGGCTTGTTCAATGCGGCATCTTATTTCAAGGGAATGGTCCTACTTTTCGTTGATAGTTGTCCCAAGATATTTGTACGATGTCACCCTTTCTATCTGTTTATTACTGATGGTGAGTTGTTCCGGTGTTATGGTTCCTTTCTTGATTATCATGACCTTGATTTTGTTTGTGTTGAGTGTTAAACCGTATCGTTCACTAATGTTTGTGATTCTTGTCATGAGGTCTTGTAAGCTTTCTAAACTGTCAGCGAACACCACAGTGTCATCGGCGTACCTGATGTTATTTAAGTATTGGCCGTTTACTGAGATTCCCAGCTTCTTCAAATATTTCCTCTGAGTACACCTTGAACAAGATGGGTGAGAGTACACATCCCTGTTGTACCCCTCTAAGTATTTCGATTTCTTCTGTTTCATCATCCTCTACCCGTACAACAGCTGTTTGACCCCACTATAAGTTTGTTATGATCTTCAGATCTCGATCATCCAATCCAACTTTTTGTAAGACTCCAATAAGCTTATCATGTTGGACCTTGTCGAATGCTTTCTGGTAGTCTACGAAGCATGCATATATGTCACAGTTTACGTCGCGACATCTCTGGAACATCACCTGAACACAGAAGAGCGCCTCCCTGGTGCCCATAGCATTTCTGAATCCAAACTGTTTTCATCCGATATGTTCTTCGCAACGTTTATAAATACGTGTACTTTAAGAAAAAAACTTTCAGCATATGGCTCATAGACTAATCAAGCGGTAATCGGAGCAGTGTTTGGCATTTCTTTTTTTGGGTAGAGTTATGAATGTTGACTTCAACCACGTTTTAGGTATTTCACCGGTTGTATATATGTGGTTATAGATATTCGTGAGCCATTTAATACCTTCGTCATCAAAAAGTTTTAAAAATTCGGAGTGAATATTGTCAGGGCCAGGTGCCTTATCATTTTTCATCTGTTTGATAGCTTTCTGAACTTCATCTTTGGTTATCGGTGGGCCTGTGCTGCTTCTATGGTTCTCTTTGTTTAATGACCATGAGCATAGAGATGCCAAGTTTAAATTTTTTGTTTTTTATCGACTATGATGTCACCGTTGTCGTCCGTTAATTTGCCTATGGTCCGGGGTCTGTATAGTCCGGCAGCCTCTTTGACCTTTTTGTGTAGGTTGAAGTGGTCGCGTTTTTTTATCAAGAAGTTCAATTTCTTTACACTTTTCTTTAATATTCCCTTGTTTGGCTCGTCTGATCATGTTTCTTATTTGTTTTTGTATTTCGTTGTGTTTATGTTGGTTTATATTTTTCATTACTCTTCGTTGTTCCATCAGATCAAGAATATCTTGGGTCTTCCATGATTTGTGTTCTCTGTTTTCTGGCTTAAGGTATATTTCGCTAGTATCTGTTATGACTCATTGTATAGTTTTTAACTGCTTTTCGACATTTAAGCTTTCTTCATTAATTTTCTTGATGTTTTCGTTTATGGATACTTTTACTAGTGGTTCTTTCAGTTTTCTTAAGTTATGTCTTCTACTTTTGCGTTTTTCCTTAATCCTCTTCAATTTAGCCTAAAATTTCCCACAAAAGGATTATGGTCGGATTGTATATCTGCACTTGGGTATGTGTTGATGGATAGGCAGCTATTCCGGAACCATTTATTGATTAATAAGTAATCTATCTGATTTCTTACGATATTGCCAGGTTGGGCTCTGGGTGATCCCCAAGTGTAGAGTCGCCGAGGTGGTAGTTTGAAACATGTGTTCGTGACCACTAGTTGGTGTTCAACGCAAAAGCTATACAAGCGGTCTCCTCTTTCATTACTTTCACCCAATCCGAAGGAACCGACCGGATCGCCCCGCTTCGTGTCGCCTATTTTGGCATTGAAATCACCCATAACGATATTAATATCGTTTTTGTTAAGTTTTTTGAGGGTGGTTGTTGATAGTTCATAAAATGATTCAACCTCTTCGTCATTATATTCGGTTGTTGGTGCATAAATCTGTATTATATTAATTTTCGTTGGTCTCGCTTGTAGTTGAATAACTAAAAATTCTTTCAGATATGCCTAAAAAGTTCGCCACATGTTTGGCAAATTTTTGACTGATGATAATTGTAACGCCATGTTCATGATCTTCATTTGTCTTGCCTGAATAATAAACATAGTGATTTTGTACCTGATATTTCCCGCATCCAGGCCATCTCATTTCACTTACTCCCATCACATTAGGTCAAAATATTTTCATCATCATTATAATCATCGTCATCAGCCATAGGAAATTATGAGTCTTAAATGTACGACATTTTGCATTTTTCGCAACTTTGAATGCTTTTGATAGCTTCATATATAGGAGCTTCATCAAGAGAAAACAGTAAAAATTCTGGAAGCCGCACAAAGCATCATTCATAAAAGAACGAATGAGACAGGACCAATATATGGTTCCCGACGCTACTAACACTTTATCCGAAAGACTCTCAGACACACGGTCATGTGCTAGATTTGCAAAGATAACATATGATTTAATTTGATCAAAATACGTGCCGAAGACATCATGGAAAAAAGTAGCTGATGGCAAACAGTATCAAATGCCTTTGCCAAGTCGGTATAGATAATATCGACCTAGTCTGAGGAGATCAGAAAGTTGTGAAGATGTTGGATGGCCTTTAGAACAACAATTTTGTTTGGCTCTAATGTAATTTTCATATGTATTTGATGGCTTCATATAGAGTTAAAGCAGTTAGTGCTAAACACTATCGAATCCCTTTGCCAAGTTGATATAGATAACATCGACCTAGTCTGAGATCAGAAAGTTGTGTAGATGTGATATATGTATTGAAAGCTTCATCACTTATAATTGATTCAATCTTTTAGCGTTGGTTAAGTTAACTATCATCGCGAAACAATGATTATGTATTTTCAAAAAAGAAACTAAAAAATGGATTTAATTTGTTAACTGATTTCCCTATGATATAAATATTACCTGGTTCTCCTTATTTTTATCCTTAAAGTATAGAGTAAACAAGCTAACGTGAGTGGATTTCTCCCTGTCCACACTTCTCGCCTCGATTGCCTGCGCCAAATATTTGTTCACTCTATTCGAAGGCTGATGATATACGCTGGAATGTCTCTTTTTAAACGGTCTTTTGAACTTCTCGGTTACCTTATTCTAAAAATTTAGGGAAACATGGATTAAGGATAGTCAACAAATGATATTAATGATAGCGAAAAGACGAAAAAGATTAACGGTCTTTGAGCCAGCTGAAATTGATTACTAATAAATTTAATGCTAACGACCCACAAATAATTAGTTTCAACGGAAAAGAAAAATAATTATAAGGGTTTGAATGGATATTGAGTAATGGCCGTGTATTTCTTAAGTCATAAAATTTAATATCGGCGAAGAATTACAAAAATAAATATACTGTCAGCATACACAGTACACAGGGTATCTGACTATAGTACTCCTAATAAAGAATAATGTAACGTCGGTTTGCTTTCCGATTGTTATGGATATGTCCAGAAATTTTACAAACGCTATAAAGTAAAAGGTTTCAAAGATGGGGCACTCGCCTTGCAGTCAGGTACCCTGAGTATGCTACAGGGAACCTGTCTACAAGGCATGTGTCCCATCTTTGAATTCTTTTACTTCATAGCTTTGATAAAATTTCTGGACATATCCATAACAGTCGGCGAGCAAATCGACGTTGTTTATTCTTTATTAGGAATGCTATAGAAAACGTGGAAAGCTGCCAAACAAAGATCATGCAATATAAACTGTTGGTCGAATTCAATGATGCATAAATATATTTTTTAGGTAAAATTTAAAGTAACCTATTTCGAAACCGCAAATAAATTAGGGATACGATTTGCAAAGTTATTTAGAGGAAGATGTCGACAATAGGTAGCGAAAATCTGTTTAATCAAATTTGGATAGATCTATCAGGTGTTTTATACATAGCCTCAAATAGACCTTGGCATTTTTTCCAAACTTGGATATTTCTAAAACTTCACAATTTTTCAAATGTTTTTAGAAAATTTAATTTTCGAAATCAGGCCAGTTTTACAGACACCTGCCCGAGAATTTAGATTAAAATAATTAATTAGATTTCACCAGCTGCAGCTGCTTAGTAGGCCCATTAATATCACTATCGTCCAGGACTATGGTCCAACAGCAGACAAACCAGAGGAAGAAGTTGAAGATTTTTATAAACAACCAGATCAGGTCTTAAAACTCACAAAAACGAATTAAATAAAAATATAATTCTTTGAGATTTTAATGCCAAAGTTGGCAAAGGGAAAATGGGGTCAGTGGTTGGTGATTGGGGCCAGGGTGAGAGAAATGACACTATACACCTGGATATCACCACACGACAATGATCAACTCATTGTCTGTAATCAAATAGTTTAGAAACTCTATCAGCCAAGTTACCACAATGCCAGGTGCCGATATTGTATCAGACCAAAACCCAGTGTGTGCCAAAATTGCCTTAGGCCTCGTCAAACCCAAAAGAAAGAACTTCAGAAGGACATTGGACCAACTGAACAACTAAAAGATGAAGAAACAAGATCACTGTACGAAGGCCAACTTAGCAAAGAACTAGAACGTGTTACCAATACAAATGACATTAACAAGCACTGGCTTGATCTTAAAGAAGCTGTTAAAACCACAAACGAAAAGTTCCTCTTAAAGACAAAATAAGAATGAGAAGAGAGAAGACAATGTAAAATTCAGAACGACAACAACGGGTATAGAGCTCTTCATAGAAGCATACGAAATGAAATTAGAGCGGCAAAAGAGAAGTGGCTACATGAAAGGTGTCAGGAGGCTGAAGATCTGAACAGACTTGGGGATGGTTTTCACCTTCACAAAAAGGTCAAGAAATAGCTGGGCTGACAATAATAGATTGTTAGGCTTTATTAAAATTGAGCACAATGAAATAGTGCCAGAAAGGAATTCTGCAAACTTGGAGAAAATACGTAATCAGTCTTTTCAACGACGACAGACCAGTTAAGCCAACAACAGAAATATCTACTAGGTCAGGACCAAGTACTACATTAAAAAGTTAAATCAGGCATGCCCTCAATTTAATGAAAAATACAGGAACTGCGAATCAGGATGATATGTACCTGGAAACGTTTCACTTATTTAACGAAAAAAATCCTGAAACGATCGTAAGACTCTTCAATAACACTGGTCATTTTCCTATTATTATTGAAGATTGGCACCGCTTCACGTTCATTACAATACCAAAATCCAATAGCGCAACCTTGTGTAAAGACTATCGTCTCATCAAGTTAAAGAATCTATAAAAAAATGTGAGGAAGTAAGCGGAGTCAGCTAATTCGGATTTAAGAGTGAATTGTGAACTAGAGAAGCCATATTCAGTCTCTAGACATTGGTAAAAAATTGCCAAGATCAGAGAAAGAATATCTATGTGTGCTTTATTGACTACGAGAAGGCATTTGACAACGTTAAGCACAAACTTCTGATTACATACCTTAAAGATTTGGAACTGGATGGAAAGGATATAAGACTGAAAGAAAGCAGAAATTTGAATAAGGAGCACTGCAAAAACTGAAGATTCTGAACTTAAGAAAGAGGCTTGCCAGGGATGTATCCTCTCTTCATTGTTATTTAATTTATACGTGGAAAGGGTATAGCTAACTAGAACAGATAGCTCCTTTGGTATTAAAGTAGACGGCATCTCCATTTCTAATATCCACAAGATCTCGAAATTCTACTAAATATGGTCAACGAAGAAAGCCAAAGGCTAGGCTTGAGACTTAACATCAGCAAAACCAAATTTATAACAATAGATATTCCACAGACTCGAAGAGAATATCGAACAAGTCACAGAGTTTAAATACCTGATATGCATGATTAACAAATCATGGGATCCGGATCAAGAGATAAAATGCAGGATTGAGCAGGCTAGAACAACCTTCCTAAGACTCGAAAATTCGGGCATGGACGCTTAAGGTAACCATTATCAACAAAACTGAAGCCTCAGAAATGTGGATCCTAAGGCGAATGTTGAGAGTGTCTTGAGTCGACTACGTGAGAAATGAGGACCTTCTCCGAAGAGCCGGTCTAGCGAATCGACAGCTTTTCGAAAATATCAAGAAACGAAAAATAGGTTATCTCAGGCACATACTGCGCATAGAGCGCTACCACTTTCATCACCTCATTCTTCAGGGGGGAAAAGAGGAATAGGCAGAAAATGGTCCTCATGGCTTAGAAATATCCGTCAATGGACTGGGATAAAAGACTTCCAAACATTACATAATGCTTGAGGGGGGAAAAGAGGAATAGGCAGAAAATGGTCCTCATGGCTTAGAAATATCCGTCGATGGACTGGGATAAAAGACTTCCAAACATTACAGAATGCTGCATTTAACAGAAGCATATGATAGAAATGGGAAAGGATGAACGCCTACGCTGGAATCTGCAAGGCACTAGAAGAAAAACAAAAACCCAAACAACAGTGAGTAGTCTAGTACCTGAAAGGTTTAAGTTTACCTACCTACAAAATAATGCACAATTTATTATAATTAAAATTTTTAACAGTTTTGCAGAACGGATTCGAAAATTACCAAAAGTTCAGTTGAAGAATGTTTTGAAGAAGTAAATCAGCAGAGAATTTTATTCAATTGGGGATTTTCTTGTTGATCCTGGCTGACGAAAAATTGCATGCTGAAATGCTAAATTAGCACATTTTGGAACTAAGTTGGTTTCATGATTTTAGAATGTTCATGGGCTGTAGATAGGATTTTCTGCGTAATATTTGTGATTAATATTAGTGTACAAAGATCTGGCCGTCAAAGGTACTGCGGATGAAGCTGGACATCTGAAGAAACTGGACGGCACGTTTACCAGCTCCACAAAAGAAACTCTGGAACTACTGACGGACACACATTTCCCAGGGTCCAGAGTCATAAACAATCAGAGCAGGCCAGATCCAACAGCAAGGCATGCAAGGCCAGAAAAAACAGATTGGAAAAGTGCCAACGAGATTCTTACATTTGAAACAATTAAATGAGCAATAGGGGAATAGCCTAATAAGTCCCCCGGACCAGATGAAATCCAACCAGTTCTGTTGCAGAAAGGGCAGGATATAATAATGTCACACATCTGCAAGATACCCAGAGCATGCATAGCGTGGGACCACACGCCAGCGGTATAGCAAAGGGCAGAGGTCGTCCTTTTGCAAAAAATAAGCAGGACCCCTGACCAAACACCAAGGTCATACAGACCAATAAGTCAAACTTCATTCCTGCTTAAAACACTGAAAAAACTAGTCGATCGGTACATCCGCGACAACATGCTCTCAACAAAACCCCTTCACGAGCGTCAATATGTGTACCAACTAGGAAAGTCTACAGATTTGGCCCTGGACGATCTAACTAGACTTCTGATGAAGGCAATAACCGATAAGGGAGTGGCACTAGCCACCTTTCTCGACATAGAGGGTGCTTTCAACAACGTTTCAGCCAAATCGCTGGTTAATGCACTTAAACACAAAAAAATCCCCTCAACCATCTGCAACTGGATCCAAACAAACCTAAGGTATAGGGCAATAACTGCCACCATAGGTGCGGATACGGTACAGCGCGGGTGGGGTGGAGCTGCCTCCAAGGAGGGGTCCTATCACCACTACTGTAAGCCTTTCGGGTAGATAGTCTACTAGACAAGATGGAAAATGAACGATACTTCTGCTTATGCTATGCAGACGACTTAGTCATAGTAGTCACGGGAAGGAACATGGACTATGTTTCAACAAGAGCACAAAAGGCCTTGAACATAATAAGCAAATAGTGTGAAGAGGAGGCTCTGTCGGTCAATCCGTTGAAAATAACAATAGTCCCATTTACAAGGAAAAGAGCATTAAAGGATCTGAAAAATCTAGTGCTCAGCGATATAATAATTCTCTTTTCCAAAGAAGTCAAATACCTAGGTGTCACCTTTGACCAAGGTATGACTTGACTCAGAAAGCTAGAATTGCATTGGGCAGATGCCGGCGAATTTGCGAGGGCGGTTGGGGGCTAAGCCCCGAATTGGTTGTAGAAAATGGTGGTAAGGCCCATGCTAACCTATGGCTCTATAGCCTGGGGCATAAAGGCCACGCAAACAGGTGCACAAAGGCTGGCATGTTTGTGCGTCTCGGGGACAACAATCCCAACGGCAGCACTGGAAGTAATACTAAATGTACCGCCATTACATATCCTCATACAGGGGAACGTAAGAATGGTATAATACCGGCTCAAGCAAGGCAACAAGCCCATCATTGAATGGGAAAGGCAAAGGCCCACAATCTCGAAACTAGCGGACATCTCTTCGAAATGCCATAAGACGAAACCGTGTTTGTTCCTATGGGTTTAATAGACCCTTCTCAGTAGTAATGTAAGCAGAGAAGAATGGGAGGGGCCTCCTATAAAAGCGGACCAAGCATGATATACCGACGGCTCTAAGACCAGTAAAGGGGTGGGAGTCGGGTAAACGGACCAAGGACAAATATCTCCATAAACATGAGCAGTCAAGCCACAGTGTTCCAAGTAGAGGTCGCGGCAATTCAACACTGCGCCATGGAGATAGAGAAATTGATCATTAGAAAAAGGAGGCTAGTCATATACTCCGACAGTCAGGCCGCCTTAAAAGCAGTTAGTGCACACAAGTTCAGATCTAGACTAGTTAAAGACTGCATAAGCGCCCTTGAAGAGGTCAGTCGTAACAATGAGCTCACTATTGCGTGGGTCCCTGGCAGATAATAGCCGTTGCAGGTTCTATCAGGAGGAGGAGGAATCTCCAAAACACGTGTGGTGCGAAAGTGAGGCTCTCTGCAGGCTCAAGTATGCAAGGATAGGAGAGAACTAACAAGGATCTGCAAGGTATATGGAGGAGCTGGTACTCCATATGCGGAATCTGGTTAGGAATACCAGACTGGATGAGGTCCTGTAAGCATGGTTCGGAGTGCTATAATAACCCTGCATAGGTTGCAGTGGCAGAGGCCAGTACCAGCACCAACTCTCTTCAATTCTATTCTATTTTAATGTTAGTGTCTGGTAACTTAAGAGACGTTGTAAAACTACCTCAAGTTTAATTCATTGCTATTTATGACAGTGATTCACATCCATGTGGGTGTTTTTGTTTCCTAGTAAAACTTTGGAGGAAATAAAATATTACCTTCCTATCTATCAATCAGCACAATAAATCTCTACGCGCTGTACATAATATGGTTTAAAAAATAGTATTGTTTGGCTAAGCTGTCGGTCCATTCGAATTTAATGGTTAATTGGAAATAAAGCATCTCCACCCACACTAGCCCTGCGTCAAAAAAGGTAAAATATGGGGGCTATCAAAATTTGAAAAAATGCGCGGATATTTTTAACACTTTTGATAAAACATCAGATCTCAGGTACCTATCTATTGTCGCTACTTCCTACTAAATAATTTCAAAATCATCAATTCGTTTTCGAATTATATCCGTTTATATGTGGCAGGTGGCCATCCTTGCTCAAACACCCTGAGTGCTGCTTTGTTTATACTGATGCTGACCATTTTTAATACGTGCAGAAGTGAGAATACGTTTGCCATCAACATGACATTTTTTATACTTCACCTTCAAACAAAATTATTTTATATATTCCAAATAATATATTAAGTATCGGTATAATACGATCTTATCCCAAAAAGGGATAAATAATTTTAAAGTAAGTAGCAGGCTGTTAGTAGCAAAGAGCCTTTATCGAAACGTAACTAACTGGCCCAAAGACTCGAAAGCTTAAGCCTGAAAGCATTTGAGTGTGTTAGTATGATGGAAGTTTAAATTTGTTGAAGCTTAATTGAAAAAGCAAACACAAACGAAGCGGTTAGCAATTGCTTATTAGTTTCATTTTAATTATGAAAATAGTCACAACGAATTACTTCCTTTCAGTTAGAGTTTGTTTAGTTACCGTACTTGTACAAAACTCAGGTTTCCTACAATGGAAATAATTAGTAACTTGTAAAAGGACTTAGAAGATAAAAGAGCCGCAGAAAGAAATGCAAAAAACACAACACAATTAAATAGCATAATAATATGGTTCCGAATGTACAATAATTATTTCATTAGAAACTTGAATCTCCTTCCAAAGGTATACGATTGAAGGATGTCATATATTGCTTCAATCATATTTTTTAAATGCGCTACACGTATATAATATTTATTTGAGATATCAAATTTGATGCTGTTCTTATACACGGATTTAAATATTACCATCTACTGGTTAAATGTTTCCCATATAAAATAATAACATGACGATATAAAACATTCATATCGATGACGTTATTAGCAATACTTTTAATTACTAATTAAGTCATTTCGGAATGCACTATATCCTGCTATTATTTTAAAATGCTTTGACCTTAAGCAAGACCAATATTTGAAGAGCCAAATTTACACCTTATTTTCTTTATAGTAAAACCTAATTTCATAAAAATGTTTGTGGTAATATTGTTAACCGCTACATTACCAGGAAATTTTCTCGTACTTCAATGCATAAATTCGATCCAAAAGTTATATGAGCATGATAAAATACCTAAAATATCAAGCAGGATTTTGGGCAAGACTTTATTAGTAATTAGAAAAGTACTAGTACTAATAGGGACCGGCTACCATTAGTAAAATATATTGTCCTAAAAAAAACTTATGGTAATATTAGCACTCGGTTTTTAAATTTCTCTCAACAGACCTAGCCTTAAGAAGCCTTACTTTTAAAGTGCTATAATTCTTGTAAGTAGAGAAATAGTCTTCTCTGTTTCGCCCTTATACAGTTTTCATAAAATAGTTTTTTAATCATCGTTTCTCACTTTTCAAATTTTTGCCATTCAACTTTTTGTCTTTTTCTCAATTTCTTCTCCCGTTTTTTTTTTTCATTTTATTTGAAACACATTATGAATAATTTGGATGTTCCAAAAAGCACCTATAAAACACCAGGACAAGTTCCTCTTGCCGAAGAAATAACAACGGTTCATTTGAAGGTATGGTCTGAAGAGCTTCGATTCGGACGTAAAAGGTAGATCAAATAATAAAAAAAAATGATACTTCCCTAACCAAACATATTTTGATAATTATTTTTAAAATTAGGATGCCCAATAAGTTATTAAAATAGAAACAAAACTAAGCATCCTTCTTTTGCAAACAACAATTCTTGGTATCATCTAATTTGGGACAGCCATTAAGCAAAATACATTACCTTGTAAAAAGATAAGAGCAAGCTTGTATATTAATGCCTCAAACTTCCACGCCAATCGACATCATTATTAGTTAATTAATTAATATTATTCTTTTGTTACATATTTCTTAAACTAGAAGATGTCTCATCTTTAATCTT
The DNA here is from genome assembly GCA_016904865.1 of Pissodes strobi. Classification (NCBI taxonomy): domain Eukaryota; kingdom Metazoa; phylum Arthropoda; class Insecta; order Coleoptera; family Curculionidae; genus Pissodes; species Pissodes strobi. The sequence continues at coordinate 24,246 of MU190455.1, forward strand.
AGGATAGTCAATAAGAAAGATCCGCTTTTTTGTAAAAAGATATTGGCATGGAAACAAGCTCAAAGTTGTTGT